>OOFE01050119.1:1800-17431 GCA_900323365.1 Monocentris japonica
TTAAGACAGGTGGAGGGGTCCTCCTCAAAGACAGACACCCAGACAGAACCCTACCCCCCGTCTCTCTCCACCTCTCTCTTCCTCTCTCTCACTGTGTGTCCCTCTCTCCCTCTCTCTCTCTCTTTCAAATGCGTAAAGACGCGTAGGCGAGCAATTACTCTTGCTAGTTTAGTATCTGTAATGAGTGATTATACCATAAATTGCTTATAAGGCTAACTTAAATATTAGTTAAATATTAGTGCACAATTATGTTAAAAGGTCCTTATTTTATTCGAACAATGGCAGGATCCTCTCATTTCTCGTTTGGCACTTTATCGTATATTTGGGAGAGAATCCAATTGGTGCTGTTACTTTTTAATGATATGGTGTGTATTTGATCCAGATCCGAGCATTTGAAGAAGTTACTGGCAGGTCAGTGCTTTATAAAATAGGCCTGTATCTATTTAGCCTACTATTCGGAAAATATTGCTATATCTGGTCATTGTGATTCCAGTTTCTTTTGGCCCACAATTAAACTGTTCTATTGTTTTGTTAATTAATGTCAAATACTGGATATATTTGGCATGATAATGTCATCTCTTTCGCTACCGAATCCTCTATCAGATACCACATGCTTGCCATTCCAATTCCCATTGGAATTAGTGTGACATCATAAATTGAGGGGCTTTGGACCGCCTCGGGGCGTTTTGCACCTGAAGCCAACAGATGACATTTGCCACTGAACTATAAACGTACCTCTTTAACAGGTCAAATCAAAATTTGAGACTAAATGGAAAAAAAGGTGTTACTTCCAAAAAGCTGTGTGAATTTTCAACCCGTTGACACCAGGCATTAATACATTGAGATACAGGGCAAACATTATGACTGTTATTAGCTGCTACTTGTGAAATGCTGCTGTAACCTTTAGAGCAGCTAGTCAGGTCACCGTGAAACTTCAAAAGCTGTTAGTTCAGCTATTTTCAAACTGACCAATAGTGGACCCTGGGAATACTGAAAATATCTGCATCTGGTTCGCAAAATCTCTGAAATTTGGTTTACATGCACCCAGACACAGTGGCCTACATTCATATGGGCTACAGTAGGCCATTCAATTTTGATGTCGGCGGCGTATGTTGCACCTTATTAGCTTGGACTTAGTGAGAGCTTGGTGAAATTTGGGATCCGAGAGGGACAGGAAGGTGACCATAGGGAAAACCATACCATACTCAATTTAAGAATTCATATGTAATTCCCATGATGTTCAAGGACAGGAGGCCACAGTCAGAACATTAGACCAGCTAACATCAGTAGTTTATTGTTGATGGTGGTGTGGCAGTAATGATGATGACGACAACTATGGTAACCAATGAACTTGTTCGTTCATTCATTCATTCCAAAACGTTAGGAAGGGGAATAATAAGGGCTTTGTTTCTTAAAAATAATAATAAGAATGATATCAACTTAGGTGTGATGTTGACATACAGCATCCATCCACACCCTCACACAACTGGGAGGTTTTATGTAAATAAACAGTTAACACCTCTCAGTGTCTAGAGATAGTGCTGAAGGGGTGCTAACAGTACGATTAGTGGTTTCCAAATTAATGGTCCTTATGAAAAAGGCCATCAACAGAAGGCACAGCAAAAAAAAAAACAATGCTTGAAGCCGAGGAGATAAGGAAACCTATAACTCCCTGGTCATTTAATACTCATTTTTCATGCTTTGCTGACTCTACTTTGAACAGACATTCATCACGTTGGACATAATAGTCTGGAAAACATGATTTTGACTGTATTGTATTAGAGCGCTTGAGTTATAGCGTGTGGTAACAGCAACCCCTTGTGCACACACAGAAAAATGTCCTGTTTTCCAAGCACTGGATATTGATCTAAAAATCCATGACTTCAGTGATGAGAGTGAACTCAGCATCCACATTTCTTGTGGTTAGCTGATACAAACTAATGCTGCCTCGAGGCGACTGGTTGCCCCGTCGCTCAGAGGCCCCTGTGGCTGATCTACACGGTCACGGCTCTTCTCTGTCCTGGCCCCACAGTGGTGGAATGAACTCCCCACTGATGTCAGGACAGCAGAGTCGCTGCCCATCTTTCGCTGCAGGCTGAAAACCCACCTCTTCAAGAAACACTACCCTGACCCTTCCTCTTAGCACCTGTTTCTACTTGTTTTAGCACTTGCTTATATGCTTCACTTATTTGCCTTAGCTCGTTTATTTGCTTCACTTATTTGTCTCATTTGTTGAAATAGAAAGTAGCTAACTTATTGCACTTTTCCCTTAGCACTGGTTCTGCTCTTAGGTGCTTGTTTAGGAAGGAAATGCACTTACTATTTCTGGTGACTAGTAATTCTCGTGCCTACCTATGTTGTAAGTCGCTTTGGATAAAAGCATCTGCCAAATGCCTGTAATGTAATGTAATGTAATGTAATGCAATGAATTCACATATGCTGAATATTTCCTAGGATGCCCCTAGATTGTACTGAGAAGACATTTATTGATGAAACCTGTTTCAGGAAAACCATACCTGGGGTGAATCTAAGAGGTGTGAAAATGAATGTTTGTGTCAAGCTAGTATCACATTTTGAAAAGGAATGTCAAACAAAATGTATACTACAAAAGAGTATACTGCCTAACACCTGTCTTCAGAGATCATTTGAAAAATGTGCTAATGTGCAGGAAAATATGTTGCTTGGCAATAACGCTGTAATGATGGTAATGATAGGTTCCTTTGCAAAAGTTTTTTCCATCATGCTATCCTGTATAGATTTTTACACAGAAATGACACCTACAGTCAGTAAGGGAACTGATATTAGAGATTATAGACTTCACCCACAGACTGTCAGTAATCTTGTGACATCTTATCAATTGGATCTTATCTTACATATCCAAAACATTGAGAATGAAGTGAATCTTTGCGCACACCACCCACATTTTGTAATTCCATCCAATATAATAATTTCCAGCGCCGACTCCTATCTTCTAATTGCCAATGACAGGTTGTGTAGAGCAGTGAAAGTGGATAATACATCACACGTTCATATATTGCGCACACTTAAGCTGTTTCAAGACCACATTGGGAGATCAGGATGTGAGCCCACCTTTAGGAAATGATTTTAAATTAAATCTTTATTGGCTACTGGTCAGTTACTGGTCAGACAGAAGGCATGAGCTTATCATACATCCTAGAAAGTTGAATTTTGAATTGTATCTGTCTTGCATGCCTTTGCACTTTATCTGAGGTCACATTATCACTGTTACCAATGTGTCTCTCTGTAGATAGATAGATAGATAGATAGATAGATAGATAGATAGATAGATAGATAGATAGATAGATAGATAGATAGATAGATAGATAGATAGATAGAAAGATAGATAGATAGATAGATAGATGGATGAAACAGCCATTCTCTCATGACAGTATCTCATGTTGCTAACTAATATAGCAGTAGGATTAAAGTACTCTTCCTCTTGTTGGCAATCTCGTGCGACCACTAGGGAGTTCCCACACCCCACATTACTCTGTACCATTGGTACCTGATGAAAAAACCTTTTCCTCCAGCGGTCTCATGTGTATGGTGCTATCTACAATGCATTATGTACGAGAAACATAAAAATGAAAAATAAAGTCATCTGAGTTGCAAAAGTATGTTGACCCTCTACACTTATGATCCTGAAAGCTGCTCATTTTACAGCGACCTCTTGAGTATTATGGTTGTTTTGTTCTGGATTCAAACACAGAAGCTCATTCATCTCTATAATGCATGACTGTCAGATCATAGAAGCATATTTTCTTTTACATTAGAGCAATATATGACTATCAGGTTAGGTTGTCCACTCTATTATAAAGGCTTGCCATCTCTGTGTTTGATGAACTCATCATTTCATATTGAATGTTGCTGGAGAGGGCCTCCGTGACTGAATATTCAAGCTTTTTGCTTTATTACAATAAATCATTTTTTAATGGAGTGTTTCACCTACCGTCGCTCATTAACCTCATGAACGTTTTACGTGCCACCTGTGCTCCTGGTGTTTCAGCATGTAAATTCTTCTAAATAAATGAGATACTTATCACACATCCTAAAAATTGAATACCTGAAGTGAAACAGAATATGAATGTGGGTCAAAAGGACAAGTTATTAGCTTTTAATCATCAAAAATCCTTGAGAATCCCCTCGGTGCTCCAAGGGTACTCCAGATGAAAAAGTTTCGAAGCAGAACCACACCTGTCCAAACCCTTATTAAAAAAAGGACCACACAAAGACGTCGTTATTAACCTGTGGGAAGATGGAAAATGCAGTATGTGCCTAAAGGATCAGTTTCATACATTTTCATACATTCATACATTCATGGAATTTCCACAGCAAAAATTAAATTGTTTTTCATTTGAGCAGCAGCAGGGAATAAAGTACCAGATGTTTGTTGACAAGACATTTCTCCCAGAAATATTTACCTGATGCTTAGGTATTATGTATGTGTAATTCACTGGGTAATTAAAGTTCCTCATTTGTAAGTCAGGGTCACCTAAACTGTCGACTAGACAGAATCTGCCTCAACACGGTTTTAGGTGTCTTTCTGGCCTAATTGCATAACTCTTCATATATTTCTTCACTCTGTTACAGTGGGATTCATTATGCTGCAAAAAGCAGGTCCTTCCCTTGCTCTATTATTCAGAGCTCAGTCAGTCACAGACAGTCATTAAAGTTTCATAGGACGCAATTTGGAGGCTGAGTTATTTGCAAAGCAAGGTGAGTGCATGTGAGTGCAAATGATGGCAGTATACTGCACCTTTGTTTAAGGCATGAGTTCCCATACTGTTTCATGTCAGAAACCCCAAGATATATGCATGTTAAACCACAGACCCTTGCTTGGTTAGATTTTATCCCCTCCAAGGAGAATGTTCTTGTTAGATGTGATTTAATTCAGAATGAATACCTGAAGTGGAAGAGATAATAGTGGGTGAGTAAAACCTCTGCCTAGAATAGTCATTCTTAGGCACTCTTCTGTGCTGTCATTGGGCTAAATGTCTAGAGACCCCTAATGACCCCTTTACTTAGGGCCCACTGGAGACCTGTTAAGGTCCTGGGGGTTGCTGGGTCACACAAAAACTGTGTTAAGGCAGAGGAAACAGGACAATACATATTTTATTTGGAACCTAATGTTTTGACAGCCACTGAAGTTAAAACTGGAACTAAGGTATAAAGCAGGAAAACTTGCAAGTTAAGAGGAGGCGAGGTGGTGATATTCCTTCCAATGCTAACTATAAATTTGAACCTGTGAAATTGGTAAGCTATTGATCCACTATTTTTCTGCATTCCCTGTATATGCCAGTTATATCAAATACCCAAAGAAATAGGCTGGATGAAATGCAAAAGTGGGTTATGTCAGAATTGTTCAACAACATAAATCAGAATTCATGCACAGGCCACAGGGAATTAAATGAATCTTAACATGGAATGATGGCACAGCAGCAGCTTACAGCAGGATATATTAGACAATTTATATTTGACAATTTACAGATCAAGGACTAGTGCTTTGGATGAAGTGAGAAGAGAAGTGGCATTTTTTTCTGAAGTCAAAGACCTTTAAATGGCATAGATAGGGATCAGTCAGGCTCCAGGTACCTGACTGATCTTCACAATGGGACTTAAAGCATTTATTGTAATGTGATGTTGCGTTTTCCTCTTTATTTCCACCTATTTTTGTCACAAACCAACTGCAACATTAACTCACATGTTCATTAATGTCCATTCCCAGTAATTACTCTGCACAATAAGTGCAGGGGCAAGGGACCAATTAGAAGTGATGACTCTGACCCTGACTCAAACTGCCATTATGAGACCTTGCAAGCACCCTTTATTTACATTTCAGGGTCAACATGCAACAGAGCATGGTGGAAAAAGTACAATTCCACTGAGCTAGAGCAATAATATGTGGAATAAGCGTGGCCTTACATTAAGCTATGGCATACTATATGCTTTTGCAGCCCATCTATTTTCTTTTTTTAATCTTTTTGTTCTGAACTTGTCCTTATGTTTTATAAACTACTAAAATATCTTATTGATTAAATGCACAGTATATACACAAATATCAAGAAGATGCCAGCTCTGCATGCTTTAACTTCATGTGATGGTGAGAGCTGAGGGGCGTCGCTCAGTGACCAGGAGAGGGCATCTCAAGTCCTAAAACGAGCACCAGTGAGCTCAGTGTAATCCTTCAGCAACATCATTCCTGTTGCTATAAAACAAGTGATTTATTCTAGATGGTACCGGTCAACGGGTCTAATCCATGGCAGGCTGCGCCCGGTGCCACTCTTGTCCACATTTGAACCGGGATACATCCAACTTGACGCATTTCGGACCACAATTGTTCCTCTCCAATTTCTTCACTTGATTCACATGTCTTTTACACCAGTGCAATTCAATAATTGGCGTGTCCCGGATGCGTCTTTAAAATCGATTTCATAGTGAACAAGGGGCAAATAATTCCCCATCAGGCTCCAAGCTTGAGTGAGTCTATCCAGGGGCTTGTGTTGGACTGCAGCCTGAAATATGCATAATCAGGCGGCTGGTGTAGTTCGGTAACGTAGGAAACTAACACTATAGGTTGGTTCACACCTCCTGGAGCTACTTGCGTCTCCGACAGGTGTGCGGCTGTGCCCGAGGCGGCTCTGGGTACGGCGCAAAGTGCGTATTTTCCGTGATAGCTGCGCGTCCTGGGTACGTGTACAACTATTGGGGACTAAACGCAGAGTGCCTCTGACATGTGGACCTGGGACACATGCAACAGCGAGCCCTAAACATGAGGAGGAGCGGCGACAGCGCAAATATGGGTATGTACACACTGTTCCGCAGGGTACTTCTCCGACATTTCTGCACAAAGTCCTTGTCGTTTGCCTAATTATAATTCACTTAAGGCCATTGCTGCTGGTTTCTTTGCACCCTGCAGCTTATGACCGATGATTGCAGGCTGAAGACTCTGGCGGGGATTTGTCTTTGACCAACTATTTAACAGATCGTGGTTAACGCGTTTGGTTATCAATCACTGCTCCTTTGTCCCAACAGTATGCGTTTGACAGTAGTAATGGATGTTGATCTGTGCCTATTCTGAACACAGAAATGCAGTGAACACAGACCTGCAAATGAAATAGGCTGTCTAGTCTACTAATAACTAAATGTGTTGACAAATGTAATAACTTGATTATTGTGTTTGTTTACCTAATTCAATTGAATATTTCTATTCTATTCTATTTTATTCGATTCTATTCTATTTGTATTGGCTGTTTGGCCCATATTGTTTCCTCTTTCATTAGTCTTCCACTTTTCTGTGTGTCTGCAGGACTTCCCGTGCTTTTCAAATGGCTTGTATTCACAGTATTGGTGCCCGCCTGGCTGGTTGCTGCTCCAAGTGCCATCCGTGAACGTCCCTGCCCCCAGAGCTGTAGGTGTGATGGGAAAATAATATACTGCGAATCTAATGCCTTCCGTGATGTGCCAAACAATGTGTCTGTAGGAACACAGGGCCTCTCCCTGCGCTACAACAGCCTGGTGAACCTCAGAGCCCGTCAGTTTTCAGGCCTGAGTCAACTGGTTTGGCTGTACCTTGACCACAACTACATTAACGCGGTGGATGGCCAAGCTTTCCATGGGATAAGGAGGCTCAAAGAACTGATTCTTAGCTCTAACAAGATTACACAGCTAAAAAACAACACTTTCCATGATGTCCCAAATTTGCGTAACCTAGACCTTTCCTACAATAAATTGCAGGCTCTCCAGCCTAGTCAATTCCAGGGTCTGCGGAAATTACTTAGTCTACACTTGAGGTCAAATTCCTTAAAAACCGTCCCAATGCGAGTTTTCCTTGACTGTCGCAACCTGGAATTCCTTGATATTGGCTACAACAGGCTACGGAGCCTCACACGTAATGCCTTTGCTGGACTCCTTAAGCTCATTGAGCTTCATCTGGAGCACAACCAGTTTTCAAAGATAAATTTTGCTCACTTTCCCCGCCTGACTAACCTGAGAGCCCTCTATTTGCAGTGGAACCGTATTAAATCTATAACCCAGGGCTTACCATGGATGTGGACATCCTTGCAAAAGCTGGACATCTCAGGAAATGAACTCCAAGTGTTGGAGGCGAGTACATTTCAATGCCTTCCTAATCTGCAGACCCTGAACCTGGACTCCAACAAACTCAGCAACATTTCTCAGCAGGCGGTGGGAGCTTGGATCTCCCTCACCACCATCAGTCTAGCTGGTAATGTGTGGTACTGTAACCCTAGCATATGTCCCCTGGTGGCCTGGCTGAGGGCCTTCAAAGGTAACAAGGAGTCTACTATGATTTGTGCGGGCCCTAAGGAGGCACAAGGAGAGAAAGTGAATGATGTTGTGGAGAATCTCAGTATCTGTAAAGCAACACCTGTACCCATTCCCTCAACTACGTCCACCTTCACTTCCCCATCTCAACCTGAGCTGCCGCCTCTTCCCACACAGTCTGTGGTAGATAAGAAGCTGATCTGGAACAGGACAGCTTCCCCCACTCCTTCTGAGGTCTCCCCCACTGTCCCTTTGCCAGACACTGAGTATGTGTCCTTCCACAAGATCATAGCTGGAAGCGTGGCCCTCCTCTTATCTGTGGCTATAATTCTACTGGTTACCTACGTCTCATGGAAGCGCTATCCCAGCAGTATCAAACAGCTTCAGCAGCGCTCCATGGTTAAAAAGCGCCAGAAAAAGGCACGGGAGACTGAGCGCTCCTTTAATTCACCATTGCAAGAGTACTATGTGGACTACAAGCCTACACACTCAGAGACTATGGATGTGCTGGTTAATGGGACAGGACCCTACACATACACCATCTCAGGCTCCAGAGAATGCGAGGTATGACCGTTGCCCTCCAAAAATCCATTTCCACTGCGAGGCACAAGAGGTAAATTTTCTAACAACATCCGAGAAAAATACTTTTTTTTTCTCCTCTGGTCTTGTCTGTTTTGGGATAAGGAAGTAAAAGGTCAGTGCATGGTGACTTGTTTTGTAACAGTGGTTTTGTAGCTGCTGTTTTTAATGATGTATTTTTATTGTTGTACAGTTACAATAGGATTCCCATTAGCTGGGAACACAGTGGCAGCTCACCTTTCGGGGTTCCAATCACAAAGATACAGTCCAAAGCTCACACACTACATGCAAAATGACATATTAAGTATGGCCATCTTTAATTCCTGATATAAGACAGCTCACTCATGGATCTATGCATTTTTAGTGTGGCTTGCTGTCCAAAATGGAATGATAAACTTTATTGGATCAAGTCACTGTGCAGGTGGTCCTCTCCTATCCCATGTGTTTGCCAGAATTGCAGTGCGTCATTTGTGGCAAATACATGAGTCATGTGAGATTTTATATTTGTTCTGTTACTGTATTAAATATGTAATTATTTGCAATCATACTAGCTGATCATATATGTCCCCCTCTCTCTTTCTACCTCTAGCCATAGAGTACTTAGGTATATATTCATTAGTTTAATTTACAAGGTTCAAACAGCCAGCGCAGGCTGGAGACGGTTGTAAGGGCCTAGGGCCAAATGAAAGATAAATTATGCATTTGGCCTTGATTTCTGTAACGTTTTTGTATACTGCTGCAATAGCAACATTGTGTTAAAACTGCATCATGCCATTTTGTTTAATCTCAAAGATATGAAGCAGCTCTTATGCAGAATGACATTCAGAATGACATGAAATTCTTGTCCTAAAGCTGGACTCCTTTACATGACTGACTCAGAACCACTGTAAGGGATTGAGACAGAAAGCCTTGACAGAAAGACTAATCAATTTGTTTTGTGCTTAATTAGGCACTTTTTTGCCTGGGTACTATTTTTACCCTAATGCTACACATCTGTCTTTCCCTGTCCAGCAGCTTTTTCATTTGGCAGTATGGTAAAGTGTGATTAACAGGACATGCTGTGCTGGGAAAGATGTAGTGTCACTGGACTCTTTACCGCGCCTTTGTCTCAGGGCTCCTTTTGCCATGGTGTACATGAAACATCTTTTCTCCTCCATTGTATCTGTCAGCACAGCTCAGAGAAGCAGTTATCTCATACTGACACACAGCTCGCTTCCTATATTCGGCATGGGCCTGGTAAATCATTTTGTAAAATACATTTTAAGACAGTGGCAGCGTGTGTACTGGAATGTGCTGTAGCACCACTTACATTCGTATAGGGTCCTCTACTGAAGCCACTAGAGGAGCAAGCACAAATATGTTTCGTTGTTTTCAGTGATGTCAGATAATATGAAGTACACAGGAAGCTAAATCAGCTCTTTGTCAGAACATCTGTGGCAGAGTATATCTCAAATGCAAGGGAAGCTTGAGGTGCGAGGACGGTCTGCTTATCAATCTTGTAGCTTTCATGTGAGAATGTGGTGTGGGAGCATTAAATGGCAGACCTAATGGGGCTTCTGCTAGCTAGAATAACTAATAGCCCATCAGAGGTAAGGAGCCGAGACTTCCCTCAGCTTTGTTATTCCTTGCCCTCTACAGCTCAAGGGAGCAGCCTGAGCTGTTAAAAATGTAATAGGGTAATCAGATTTTTTTTAGTTACATTTCGTGCCAAACAACGCAATGCAAAGTAAGAACACACAGTACAGCAGGAGACATATGTTCATAGAATAAGCGATTTAATGACTTTTTAAACCTCTACCCTTTTTTTAAGCTGCATTTAGGTTCGGATGGTGCGTTTACACTTTCAGTCTGTTTCAAATTGCCGTGTTATTCAATAACACCTGAAATGTTTCGATCTGATAGAGTATTCTGTTTACCAGGCATTTAACTAAATGCGTCAAAATTCAGTATATTGCAGTAGAAAAAGCTCAAGATGTATGATGATGTTGTCTAGGGCTATTGGCATCACAATACAGACAGCGCAGCACATTCTTCTCTGATATATGTGAAGGCATTTCAGTATTATCAGATAGCATACAGTGCAGAGTGTCAAGAAAGATGAAAGAGAGCTAGATGGCATGATATCCGAAAAAAGGTGCGCCAGGGAATCGAACCCACCGTGTTACAAGTGTGTCGTATACACCCTAGCCCACTGAGCCCCTGCACATTATTTTAGCTATTCAAGACAGCAAGCACTTAAGCTATTAGCTTCATTTTCAATCAGGAGAATGAGCTTTGCAATTGGAGCCTGTTATCTTGTGCACATGCTACAGACCAATAGACTTGGTCTATAGAATTGTTTCTGTAGCTTTCCTCCAGCACAGCTCAGCAGATTGGGTTCAAAACTGCTAGCTAAACCTGTAGAATGTATATTTTGATAAGTTCCATGGTTTTGCTTGGGCTTCAGTGTGTGGTATATTGTGCTAAAAAATGCTCACTGCCTTGCCATCCACTTCTCTACCCATAGAGCAGCTGCAGTAGTTTCTGTCCACCCACGGAACAGCCACTGCAAAGTTAGTTCAGAGAATATAAAGATGAAAATCACGTCACATCAGCCAAAGGCAGTTCTTGTACTTTGCTAGAATCTGCTAGCATTAACAAGGTGAGGAGATGCTGTCTATAGAAAATTAAAGTAAGCTGTGGGAGGGTAGAAAAAATGAGGAGAGCGGAAGATCTGACACTATTGGTACCTCTGGTTGACTGATGCAAATGTCTTCAAATGTCATGCAGACTATATAGAAGAAGTTTATTTGGACTAAGTCTTCACCAAGCTGAATGAGTTAATGAGTATTTTCACCTCAAGACTGTGATGAACAACCAAGTTTGATGTACGTTTAGTTGATGTAGGTAAGTTTGAAGTTGTTTTCATCTTTTGCTATTGGTACATTTACACGTAGAATGTGGACCCATGTCCTCATCTTGGCTAAACTAATGGCCCCCACAAGTATAATCACAAGTATTTGCGACAGATGAATATTGCAGCTTTGGGCTTTTATGTAGCAAACATTTGTCCAGTTCCTAGGCTCTACAGTATGAGCCCTTTCTTTAAAATGTCAAAAATATAACTTAAAGATGATCGACAGTTAAAAAAATACTGCATTACTAGCCAAGATGCCAGCCTGTGCTTCATCTGTGTGGTACATGAATACGCAGAAGGCAGGACCCCATGATGCAAACTCAGACTAAGGGCTCGATTTCATGACGGCATATGGCAGATGGCGGGGCTTTGTGTCGGTAAAGTGGCATTTCCGTCAGGCACACATTGTTTATTTACTCACCTGCACCCATTTGGTATTTTGTTGACTCGCCATGAACTTAACTACACCTACGTGGAACAAGAGCCGCTGTAGGGGGTGTGTCAGTCACAATCAAGGATTATGGGGATTTGTGCTTGCGCTGTCCCCATAATGCATCCTCCAATATTCAATATTTTTTCCTGTTAATTTCCATTATGCTTGGTCTCCTTCTCTCTCTCATATGGCAATCCGGCATCTCACATATGCCATTTTTCTTACGTAACCCAGTCATACACAGACTTTGTCAGGAGCCACCAACTGATATGGATAATGAATGCAGATCATTCACTGCAAGCAAGACCGCCGAGCCACAGTCCAAGAAGAGGTAGATGATTAGCAGTAGAAGGTTTTATCATGACTGATGATTTTGTGAAAACTGTGCGTTGGTCAACTTGACTCCAGCTCGACTGCAGCAAGAAACCTGATACCTTTCAAGTAAATTGGCTACTGCCTTAAAATTTTAAATAAGTGATAGGAGTGAGGAAAAGTTACATGCCCCATGCATGTAACTGCTGCTGCAGTGCTTTGGATTACTTTCTTCTGTTAATATGTTTGTATGTTAATCATTTTATGTTTGACTTGCCATTTTTAAGTGGTAATATAAAAAACCTATTGTATGTCTGTATATGGTCAACTAGCTGAAGGTGCTTTGCTACGTTGGAGACATGTTCCAAGGCAACATATGAATGGTTTTTTACCAAGAGAATGTCTTTTGTTCCTAACAAAAGTACATCAAGGCTGTGCTTCCAAGTTGAGCAAGTCCATGCAAGGGTTTTCAATACCACAAAAGCACATGGTGATATTCCGACCTAAGACTTATCTTTGGTATTAAGCATGTCTGACAGCTGTGTGCGTGGGGTTTCCCCAAAATAAACGGAACCTGAAATGTCTCTGATTCAGAGTTCTTTTTGGAGGTGCGATTTCTGGTCTCAAGAGGAGGTGAAATAAATCTAACAAACCTTAGCAGTATTATGAAGAAAGGAGTTCTGTGCAATAATAGTCTAAAATGTCTTGGTGATATGAATATCACAGTTGGGTTGCTTCTTTAATTAATAACTAATCTCAGCATTTTTTTTCTTTCATTCAATTGCTGTTTTCATGATTTTATTACACATGATATGTTTCCTAAGTGACACACGCCCCCAGTTACTAATAGCTCGATCTAAAATAACAGACAACAATGGATTTCATTCTCAGTTAGATGTATTTATTTACACATAAAATGAAATGATTTCTATAAATAATTATCATTGCAAATACTGATAGAACTGATAGAAGCCTAAAGCTCAAGATGACTGACGACAGTACCTGATGGTGAGAAACAGGAATAAATTAAAATAAAATAAAATTAGGCTGTTGAGCTGCAAATCTGTATTAAACAAGGTCAGCATTGATAAACAAAAACAGCATTGATAAATGAGTGTTTCTCTCATATGCACTTTGTGTTAGACGATAACCTAGCTCTTCACTGAAACCCAAGATTAACTGGCTTGCTGTTGTATAAACAGGAAACAGGCCAGGTGGGCCAATACACAGGGCTATATCAATTATCAAAGACCCATATAGCCTAAATAATGATGTGGAATTTTCCTTGAAAGAATAGAAACAGGATAGAAAACACATCTGACAACCCTATTCTGGTGAAAATTAAATAGACGACAATCATACATTGTAATCATACATCCTCTCACATTACAGAAACACCAATGATCCAACTATATTACAGTCACAAATAAGCATCATTTATTGATTATTTTTTGTGACAAATTATATTTATATGTTCTGGCAATGGCAAATCAACCAACACCACTTTTGGGGTATTACAGCAAGGTACTTTTGAGAGTGTGCTAAAACCCTCATTCAGAAACAAAAACTTTCGGATGGCAAAAACGTTACACTCTAGGAGGGAAGGCGGTGCAAGCGGCTGATTTCAATATTTTGGATGAGCCACCCAAAATAAGAGTTAAGCTCCAGCACAGCCCAAGTTTTAATACAAAGAGCTTTAACTGTCAATCTTCAGCCTCATGTGAGGAATTTACACACATGATTTAAGTCTTAAAGAAAAATCCCCTCTTGGATACTCTTACACTGTTTGATATTTTCAATCTGTGATATTCAATGCATGCCAGTAGTTATTTTGTGATGAAGTGTTGTAATTTACTTTTGGTGTACCCACTTTCCCTCAACCTGTCTCATCTATTTCTACTTCGGTTACTGATTTCCTCCATTTCCCAGAATGAATTTTGACAAGCAGCAGAGAACGAAAGTGAACGTGTTGTATTCAGCTGTGGGTTATATGTGTTGATGGAGAGAGAGCACGAGTGATGGCATATGCATAGTAGGAGCAAGAGGGCACATTTTTCTAGGTGAGAAAAGGGTCGTGCCCCTTACTCACAACCCAACGTTGCGTGACTGCATTGCATTCTGGTCTACTGAGGTTATTGTCAGTGGAGAAATTGGTGTCTCTGCCTCTTCTACAATGGATTTGGAAGTGTTGAACATTGGTGCAAAATGGTGAGTCGAGAAAGAAGCCCTATCTCTTTGATTCTGGGAGGCTGACACCACTGATGTTTAAGATAACAAATCTTTTCAAACTCTAAATATCTAAATATCACATCATCTACTTTTGGCCGTGCGTCCACGGAAATAATAAAATACACTACGAAACAAAAAAATGGGCTAAGGCACATCGCCAGTAGCTGTTTTTTTTAACAGTTTTAAATGTTTTAGAGTGGATTTTTCCTTTCAGTTCAAATTGCAGCTAAAGAGCAAAAAAACATTTTTTTAATGTGGGATTTGGCACAACTCCTCAGAGTCGAGGAGAATGTTTCCCTGGAAAGAATTGTTTATGCTATAAATGCCATACGGAGTATTCTATTATTGTGGCAACAGATATGTATCAAGCAGTAATGTATCAAGCCAAAAGTCTAGCAGACACATCCCCCTGAGTTTATATGGATCATATGCCCTTGAATCCTACTGTTATGCTTCAGTTTATACTATACTCAATCAGTGATGCTCTAATGCGGTTAGATAGATCTACAACTTTAGGAAAACTCAGGCTGTACAAACAGAGAATATAATATAACTTGTGAAAATATTAGGCTTAACTTTTTATGCTGTTTTATGGTCACAGCAGCCACATTCATTTTTCAACTCAGCTTGAGCAATTAGCGCCTGCTTAGTCATTCATTTTATTATGATGAATTTAATTATGGTTATTAAGTTAATTTAGCTGAGATATTGTCGTTGTGTCTACTCACAGTCACAGTCTCGCTCTGAAGTTAGTCTTCTCCTTGAGCGAGACTTCTGTTTCTGGTTAAACAAAGGTCTATCTCTGTAGGGATCCTTTCCGTAATGTTGTCAGACTTCAAATAACAATCTGAGCCTGTCAGTGGCAAAAACAAGCACTT
>OOFE01050120.1:7819-31690 GCA_900323365.1 Monocentris japonica
TGGTATGTTCACATACCAGGAAGTAGTTTGGTGATTTACTAACCGTAGTGGCTAAGACGATGCATTAATTCAATATTTTGTTCAGCGATTCTTAGTTACAACAACACTGTGCCACCACAACACTGACTGAGGCCCAGTGAAAAAGGCCACGGGTAAGAAAGGAGGTAGCTAAAGTTGTGATGCCTAACGTGCTTACTAAAATTAATGCATCATAGCCATACTGTTATCTAGGTTAGCTTGTTAGCCTAGCTGAAGTTCAATGAATAAAGCTATACTAGCCTATAGCTATCTAGATAAGCTAGTTAGCTACCCTGCTAACCTTCCAAGATAACTGAACAAAGAGGTCATTGCCATTTATATTATTTATATTTTGACCGGAGTTCCTTCTTTGCTATTCAAGATTGCCCGTGAGCTAACTTGCGCTCTGAAAAACTGTGGTTCTGTGTCTCTGAGGTTTGGCTCAACCAATGAGATTATTTCTGCCCCCCCCAGCGCAGCTCCGCCTCCGAGAGATGTTGTATAACTAAAATTCCAATCTTCTGACAACCAAAGTTTTCAACTCTTTGCCACTGAGCAGCTCCAGTGGGGTTCTGGGTGCAGTGCCTTGCTCAGGGGCACCTCGATGTTGAGGGAGGGGAAAGCGTTTCTTCTTCACTTTCCCTATCACAACCGGCGACCAGCCCACTTCTCCCATGTCTAGGCTTCCACCTTCCCTTTCTCCATAGCTGCCTAGCTGTCTGTCTTTCATTTACCTGCATATCTGTCTCAACACCTGCCTGTCTTCCTGTTTGTCAGTCACCAACCAACGTCTCCACTTTCAGCTGGGACCTCCCTGGTTGCTATAGCAACCCTGCTCAGGGCTTTCACTGCGCCTCACCTGAGCAATTCCAGACTGACAGACAGACAGACTGTGGGCAGGTGTGTATCATCATCATCACCATCATCATCATTATCAACATCGCCATGGAGACCTGCAATGCTGTGGGTGTCGTAGAACGCTGCCTCGCCTGGCAGGCGCCAGAATGGATGGCAGATACACAGCACGCGCGCACATTCACACACACACACACACGAAACCACACACCTACTCACCTATACAGTATCATCACCGTCATGTTTTATGGATTTTTCTCCCTTTGTTTGCCGCTCCCCCGCTGTCGATCGTAGTCGTAGGGTATTTTTAGGCGTGTATTTCTGTTCTCTCCGCTTCCACATAACCTGACACAGCCAGCTTCACATTGATTTTGGCATGCAAGATCTCTCCCTTTCCTCTCCCGCTCCTTCTCTTTCTCTGTCTCTTCCTCTCTCGGCCACACATCCAGTGCATGTGTGCATAGTCCCTCTATCTCGTTCTTTTAATCGCTATCTCTTTTGGTCATACATGTCCACAATCTCCCTCTCTCTTTCTCTCTCACACACACAGACTCACAGACCCAGACACACACCTCTCCACCTCTTTGAAGTGTTCTCTTCACCATTTATTTTCTTTGGATTTGTCTCCATCTGTTTTCCTCAGCCACCATCCTTTTTTATTCATGCTCCCTGCTTCTGGCACTTCGCAGTCTTTCTAGCACTCTTCCTTTTCTGCTATTTATCTTTGCTTCTCTCACTCCCTTCCCTTTCATATTCCCTGTGCCATGTCACAGCAGCTGAGGCCTGCCATGAGCGTAATCTGTGGGTACCCCTGTGTGTGCATGTGTGTGTGTGTGTGTGTGTGTGCGTGTCTGTGTATGAGTGAGAGTATGAACAATGAGGCCAGCAGTCCTGTGGGGTGGGAGGCACAAACAACATCCACAGGGCCACAAACAGGGGGGGTAGAAAGAGAAAGAGAGAAGAGGCAGATGGAAAAAAGTGAGAAAAAGAAAAGGGGGGCGAGAGAGAGAGATAGTGGAGCTTGACAGGGTGGTTAAAACGATAACAACATCTCTGTTCCTCTTTCCAAATGCTTTTTATGCTTCTCTTATTTCTTCTGTTGTCTGTTAATGTTCAGGTTTTGGAGGCATCTGAGGGCCTTTCACACTATACATCTGACCCAGGATGGCCCCTGGATACAGTTATACTGATAACCTTGCACAGTTGGAGTTAAACGAAAAATACACCCTGCAACACTTTGACACTGTTAAAAACCAGCTGTTGGTGATGTATATTGCATTGCTACATCCATTTTGGAGTTTGGTGGTGTATTTTCCTTATTCCGTGAATGACTGGCCACACGTAGACAACGTGACATGTTCAGCGATCTAAAACATTGACAGTAAACTTCAGGTTTTGGTGTCAGCCCCTCAGAATCAAAGAGCAAGGGATTCTTTCTAGACGTTCAACAATCATACAGGGAGAAATCCATCGTGGAAGAGGAGAGATACTAATTTCTCTACCAACAATAGCCTCCAGAAAGCAATGCAACAACAAGGCATTGTGGGAAATGTAGGAAATCACTCACTTAAGTAAAAGTAGACACAGTAGGTTGAGGGAACGTGGGTACAATAAAAAAGTCAATTAAAACACTTCATCACAAAATACTCAACATTTATTGAACATTCCAGATTGATGATATATAACAGTTTCTGATGGTGAAATTTTCCTTTAACCCCGGGCAGAGCAGGGCTTGATAAACCTCGGGCCAAATATCCAACTGTATAATTTGCCGGTGTTGTCGGTGTCACTCATACTGGCGAGGACTAGAGCTTCCTCTTGAGGTGGGTCTGCCTGCTAACCAGACACTCTCAAGCCAATTCATAAGCACATCTGTTTCTCTCCCAACACCAATATGAAACCATAATTCGTCCGGGGCTAGTGAGGCCCAGTGAGAAAAAGGTTAAGAATACTCTGGAATGAAGTTACCACATGGCTTAGTACAATGTGAGAATGGCATGTATCACGTGAGTTACCCCATATCTCATGTTTGATTGTCTGGGTCAGTACAAAATAAAATGTTGTTTAGTTTGTCTGGAGCAAACTGAATCATTTCATATGATGCTGTGATGTGATCATATATGAATCAGTCATTGAACTATATTATAATCATAAACTTAAGAGGTAAAAACATTTCAAGAGTTTGTTCAAGATCTCACTCAAGCACTGAGTGAAAATACATCTTATTTTCACTGTCTCTTCCTTGTTCCACTGAGACATACTCTCATAGCAAGGCTGTAGACTGCAGTTAGCCCAGGGCTGTACACAATGTGAGAAAATCTTGTATGGGATATAATATGATGCTACGGGTCAATTATTAAATCTTTACAACTCGGAGTGTTAACTTCAACCTGTCAGGATCATAACATGATTGGGGCTTTGCACCACTGTGAGACGAATGAGACAGGACAAGATGAATTAATCCCAGAAAAATAACTGAATCCAATTCAAAAGTAATGGTTCTGTTTGCAGGTGCAGCCATCAGAGAAGTCCCACTTTTTTCATGCTTGCTGCTCTGGTGATGATCTTTTCAACTTTAAAGGCCGTATGTACTAATTACTACCGTGAGCAAAAAGACGTTTTGTCAATGCGAGCATGGCGTGACTCCTCTTGGTCCTTTGTTATTCATTTCATTGAGCATTGATAATATAATATGACAAGCTATAATTTCTTTTAAACTCATCCTTTGGCATTTGAAAGAGATTTGTTCTCAAATGGAGCAGACTCTTATTTGTCACCCTCCCTGCCTGTTGTGCATTCGAACAACAAACACATCACTCTTTCTCAGGATGAGAAGTTAGGATGTTGAGAGTGATCCATTTCAATAATCTCCTACTCCATTTTTGCACCTTGCCACTGCTAAAAATACAGATTAATTGGGTCGAATGCACTAAAAGTCTCCTACCAGATGTCTACCCCATTTCCACATGCAAAATGCTTGTGCGCACAGGTTAGTAGATCAGAAGCATCACTTTTTAATGCTGCCATATATGCCTAGTAAATCTGACCTTAAGTGTCTTAAGCGTGAGATGGATGGAGTTTGCACCGTTTGGGTAAACTGTTGGACTCCATAACGCTTGGCAAAACATTTAATTCCAGAAAACTAAATGAATCTATTCCAAATCGCATTTTGACCCACGGCTAAGAGCTGATAAAAATCTTATGGTGAGACGCTATTTTTGGCCATAATGAAATAATAAGTATTAAAGTCATCTTGTTTTTGATTGCAATATTGAGAAGATCAGATTGAAAACACATTATAACACTTCCGACAGCATCCAAATCCAGACAAGCTGGCGCAATTAGCAACACATAGTGACCTAATAGGCATGCATAATGGTAGAGGAAACATTTTACGGGATACTTTTTAACCTGGGCCTTACTTTCATGGGTTTTGCCATCATGCCGATCAATTCAGATCAAAACTTGGTCAATTACTTCAGTGTAGAGCTCTGCCTCTCAGTTTGCAGGGAGTGCTTCTCTCCAATACAATCCAACGGCGCCAAGGGAAAACGAAAAGTTGAACCCAAAAACACCCACTGGAAAGATTCCTCAACGTCTTCGTAAAACTCTCCAGCCATTGTATCATTAGCGTAAGCTAGTTAGCAAGTTGAAGGTTCAAGTACTCTGAGAGATGGTTAGTGCCAGACTGTAGACAACACTGCCATGCACCCATGAAGACCAGGGGAAGTGTGTGAACAATGGCAAAAAAGTATCAAATGGACTAAAGACATGCAACTGCGGTGGGAGTGTTGCTGTGTTTAAATGGCTTTTTGACCCTGAGTTTCCTTTGGCCTTGTTAAATAGGAGAGCAGCAGTCCCTGACAAACTGAGAGGTACATAGGGGTCTACAGTGACGTGACTGATGCAATTTTGATCAGAATCCATCGGCATGATGGCAAAAACTAGCAAAGCGTGGCCCAGGTTGAAAATTACCGAAATTATCCTTCAAAGCAAGGTGCAACAGGTTATGCTGTATGGCAAGGTCACTCACAAGCTTTACATATAAGAGGCAATACAATGTGACTATTTGCTCACTCGCAGTACCGCGATATAGAGAATCTGAGCCCATCTGCATGAAATGGATGAAACTTGATACAAAGTGACACCGCAGCTCGCCGGCTAGCCTGCTGTTTCCCTCGGTGGGTTGATGAAGAGACGAGACAAGGAACTCCTGGTTGTGAATTTAAATGTTTTTAAACAGAGCTGAAAGTGGCCTGCCACAAAGTCAGAGCTTAAGACAAGAGAAGGGTTTGTGTTTTTTGTCTGTGTGTGTGTGTGTGTGGGTGTGTGTGGCCAGTGAACTAATTCATCAATCTGGTTGACAGTTCTCTGTTAACTTGTCAGTACCGACAGTGGTGAGGAATTACAATGAGACAAACTAGGTGTTGTTCGGCTGAACAGGGATGCTCCCCTGACATCCCTGGCACTGTGTTTCAAAATGGCAGCGTTGTGTTTTGAAGAAACCAAGAAAAACCAACTGAGCAGAGCAGCCAAGCATGGAGCTGGTGAGGAAAATGATCAAATGACAGTGCGCACAGGTGTATCTACCAGTGTAGATACACTGGTATATGCTATATGTGATTTAACAAAAAATGAAAGAAGGAAAACACCAGACAAGCTCGGAAAATCAACTAAAAGTGTGTGTGTGTGTGTGTGTGTGTGTGTGTGTGTGTGTGTGTGTGTGTGTGTGTAAAATTAAAATTGTCACAAAAACAAAACTCATTTCTGATTCTTACTTTAAATGTAACCCGCATCGGATGTTCTCTAAAGACAACATTGTGACACAAGTTGGGAACACAAGCATCCGTGCAACGTTTCGCAGCGTTTTCCACCTTGATGTTACCTTTACGTCTTGTCTCCGGATAAGATTCAAATATGATTCAAATACCTTCCATTTACACCTGACATTAACACCGTGCCTCAGCTCTCTGCGTAGAATCAGCTCGCTCGTCGCGCTCATAAAATGCAACCGTATATAAATGAAAAACTTTCTTTCACGGTGAATGCAAAATGATTAATCTTGTGTTACAAGCACGCCGTAACTTTGCGGGGAGTAAATGGCAACACCGCATACACTTGTACTTCAAAATTGTTTTGCCATTTACAATAGGCCTGCAGACAACAGCTGATCCTCCCTGTTTCAGTGCTGTTAAGCAAGCTGTCACTCACAGGGCTGCATTATTGTTCATGGGTCAGAGTCTTGTTTTTTTTTTAACTCGGAGAGAGGGACAAATACAGAAAATGAGGCCATGCACAATGACAGAAACTACTTATGTGAGCGTTTATTTCCCCTTAAGTATTCCTTGTGTGCCCAAGACCCATGCCAGGTGTTGAAGGGGTCTAGGAGGTTGCAACATACCAGGAGATGCTGTGCGGTCTGTTAACGATCGCAATAAAAGTTCCAACTCCCTTCAGTCAGCGGCAGCTCAGTTCCCACCACTTTATGGCTTTCAGAACTCTTTTAACACGTTTAACTGTTGTTTTAATAGTGCATCGCTTTTGCTAAGCTAGACTGCACACACACAGAAACGTTTAGCTAGATGCGTCAACACACTCGCTACTACATCTCCTTATTCGTTCCCACAGGGCTTGATTCCAGTGTGTGGGTATTATTTCTCTTTTTCATCACCCTCTGATTCTGTCATACATAATCCTGGAGTGCCTTTAGTGGGGGGAAAGGTGATGATGATTCAAGGGGACCCGAGCTGGGGTGGGGGTTCTAAAATGCCTGGCTTAACAAGGCTTTTAATGGCCTTTTATACCTGGGCTTTTGATGTGCCCAGCTTCACATCTCATCTGGGGGATGAGAGTTGGTAATGGCACCCCTGGGTAACCTACCACCTCCCAATTTGCTGTGTCACTGTGGCTGACAAAATGATGACTGAGGCTTACGCATGTAAGGCAGCGCCACTGATCTCATTTTGCAGAGGTCATGATCGACTAGTCCCCTTGATGATGAGAGGAACAACATTTCCCAGGAGGCAACTGTCTTCTCTTCCTGGCAGTGCAATGTGGAATGTCTGAGGGTGACGGTTGCTGACTTCAGTGCTGTGTCTTCGACGTCCTTTCCATTTGCAGACTGTAGATTCAAATTATAACGTACATGCCAGTCCCCATGTGAAAGGGTAGAAGGGCAATGATCAGTGTGTGTTTGTAATAGAGACGGTGCAGTTGTTTCACACTGGTGTTAAAGGAAAAATCCACCCTAAAACACTTCAACACTATTATAAAACAGCTATTGGTACCTTGTATTTCTGGGTCCATTTTGTTGTTTGGTGGTGGATTTTTCATATTCCTGTGAATTGGCCAAAAGTAAGATATTTCCAGTGCAGCTACAGTGGAGTTTAATAGGAGGAAACTTTTCAATGATCTAAAGTGGTAAATGTCAGGTTTTGGTGTCAGTCACTCAAAGAACAAGTAGCCTCAGTAGTCCATAATGCAATGCAACCACCAGACATGTTGCATTTTGTTACTTCTTCTCAAGTCAAGTTCATTTCTATAGCCCTATCACCAACGAGCCTCAAAGGACTTTACAGGCCTAATTAGGTCAGGCTGACAGACTGTCGGCTTTATGCCACAATCAATTATCAATCAATTATGACAGACAAGATAGTACAGAATACAATCAGAACAAAAACACATTAAAACAGAGTTTTAAAAGTTGAAGAGGACTGAAAGGACCTAGCAAGCCTACATACTCTAAGGTAGCCTAACCAGCCATGCAGCTCTGCAGTTCTGCCCCTATAGTCCGCTGTGTAGTGCCATATGCAGTATGTCAGTGTCCCCAATCCACCAGGGGCCAAATAGATTGGTGTACATAGTTCAGAGATCCCACGTCGCACGTCAGCTGGGGCTGGCATCCGCACTCCATGGGATTTTTCACGAATGAAAAGACTCTCACTGTTCTATCGCTATCTAGTATCGCTCTCTCCACCTCCACGTGAAATCCACAGCTGAAAGCAACAAGGTCACACCCGCTCTCTGGGGGTTGTCAAAAAGCATTCTGGGAAATGTAGGAAATCACGAACTGAAGTAGAAGGAGACAAGGCAGGTAAAAAGGTAAATTTCAAAACTTCATCACAAAATAACTCCTGGAATGCCTTGATGAGAAGAGAGAACGAATGAAAGAAATAAAGAAAGAGAGTATATGTAAGAGATAGAGAGGAGGAGAAAATGTGTGTGTGTGTGTGTGTGTGAGTGACACAGAGCGAGCGAGAGAGACATGAGTCAAATGACTATGCTCTGCTGTAAGTGTTCCCTCATCACACAGCCTTTCATTGCTCATGACCTGTCCTGACCCGTGATGAGCGCTGCTGCGTGAACATCATCTTGAACAGCACTATAAACAAAAGGGAATATTAAATACTGCTGATTTCGATATTCAACACCATCTCTGCCTCTCACCGATCCTCAGCAAAGTAGCGGTTGAATATATTGTCAGAACCGAGGGCTGCTGGATGTGGCTTATCCCGCAAGTGATGTTTTCACTTTAAGTGCCGGGCAATCAACTAGTTCAAACACCGATCCCATCAGCCCTCAACTGTCCTAACGTACCGTAACCTTTGTCTGCCCTATTATTGTTAAACTGAAACTAAGACTGAACGTTTGGCAGGTCCCGGAGAATGTAGCGGACTTCATATGCTCCATCCAGGAACAAAATACAACTTTCTCCTTGGGTACAGAAGTACTGAAAAGCATCCCTGCGAGTATCTATTCCTTTATCGATTATCTTGAACTTAAATGAACTCTGATTGGGTGGAAGATAGTGATTGCGGTGTTCAATAATTCAGGAAATAAGAGCAGTAGGGTAGATTACAGTGGAGGGCTCATGCATCAACACTTATGAATCCAGACTCCTAGAGCAAGCGAGGCAAAGTCACAGTCTAAATGGTAATGTGGTGTGTGTGTGTGTGTGTGTGTGTTGTCTTCAGTGTGCTTGGTAAGTCACAGAAGGTCTGGCCTGCCTGAGGGCGGTACTCACGGCTTGGTGTGAAAGATATGGGGGTGGCACTGCCGCACAGCCTGAGAGGATACACTGTCTGAGGTCTGAGATGGAGGGAGGGAGAGAGAGAGAGAGAGAGAGAGAGAGAGAGAGAGAGAGAGAGCGAGAGAGTGAGAGGAACATATATCCACACATAGACTCAGGCAGACAGAGACAGCCGGATAGAGTGAGGGGAAAAAGAGAGAGAGAGAAAGAAAGAGAGGAGAGAGAGAGGGAGGGAGGGAGATAAGCGCCTTAGAGGGTGGGAAAGATAACGAAAGATAGGGAAAGCAGCATGGAGGCCGAAAGTGAGCGAGCGAGACAGACACAGGAAGGGAACGAGAGAGATATAGAGGAGGCGAGAGGCAGAACTTAATAAATTAGATCAGGCGCCTTGCTGGTTTCCTAGCAACCCAGACAAGACGAGCCTGGTCTGGCCTGGTCTGTGCTCCAGAGTAAAGGTCTTTCTCCTCCGCCTCTTCCTCCATCTCCTTCTGCTTTTCTTCTTCCTCCTCCTCCTCCTCCTCCTCCGCTCACTCATATCAGCACTGGGCAGAATCACACTCCAAATCACGGTTATCGACGAATTCATTTCTAAGGGAATTCATTCACTGTGGTGAATTGGTGCCATAGATTTACAGCGCAGGTACTTTGAGAGGGCAGAGTTGACACCAGAGTTGGGTAAAAAAAAAAAATAGTCATTAGTCATTACTCTTTTCAATAATATTACTTCATTGTTACACTATTCACTTTATTACTTTTCACGTTACGTCCTCAAAATTGATGATCACATCCTCTCAAAACTTGGGACAACCTAATTACTTCTCCCGTGGGCCTCAGTGTGAATGAGGGTAACCAACCAGCATCGATGTCCAATGCTTTTCTCATCCTTTTGCTCGATAAGAACAAAGTTGTAGGAATAGTAAACCTTTCTGCCATTTGTCATCTTTTTCTTTCGATTGGTAATTGTAGTATTGTCACTGGAAATTGAAATAGTGATTTGGTTTACCTACTCAGCACTGGGAGTGTTACTATATAACACGATACCACCCAACACACAGATAGGTATGAGCAGTTTCCCCTTTAACTGAATGGCTCTGAAGGAACTGCTAGCCCAGTTAAAAACATTATATTAGTACTGGTTTTTGTGTTCCATGGTCTTAATGTTGTTCCAGGGGCTTTTCTGGGGAAAACACTGCTAAGGTGAAGTAAAAACAAACAAAACAGCATTACAGTGTCCTCACTGGTGGTTCATATCAACATGCAGGCTAAATTACCTGCAAACTACAGGCAAATGCGTAGAGATGAGGTTTTGATACACTGTGTGGTTTGATTGGAACATGTTCTGCCTCGTCATGCTGTTCTCCTATGGGGCTCATATGAGTTGCAGTGAGTCAAGACGTGCAACACAGCCGGGCAGATTGTGGCCCAGACCTGCATGCTACTGAAGTGACGGCTGTCTCTTGGAGACGCTTCGAGGCATGACGCAGCAAAATGGACAATACTTTGGGAAATTTAATGACTGCGGCTTCAGTGCTGGGTTTTCTCCTATGAGGCAGCGTTATTAGGACCTGTGTCACTGCTGAGCTTCCCCATCTGGTCCCTTACGATCGGTGGCCTTCCTTTTGACTGGATTTCTTGATGATGATGCACCTTCCACCCAATCTGACCGTGACTGGATAAGTGCTTGCAAAGTAACGCTACAGTAATCAGTCATATGATTCATCAGTCTCATACTGTTAGTCAACAGTGTGACACATAGGCCTGTAATGGCCCCACCCTCCCATATGCTGTCTTTTGGTCTTATTACTTTATACTTTATAGTTTATAGACCCTGAGGTGTTCTCCCAGTTAATTGCTTTATAACCAACTACTGCCACCGAAAAACTACAAGAGCAAAGCCACAATTTTGCAGTCTCATTGTCATCTCAATGGCAGGGGTGGTATTTCCAGTTATAAAAGCAGCCAACTTCAATTTTAAACTGTCTTATCTTATAAGATGTAATATTCATATACAAACTTTGCTCGAGGATGTATTGGTCTATGAATACTGCTTGCACTGGCAATCTAACCTGCTCTGTAGACAAAAAACATAACATTGGATAATCTCCCCTGATAAAGTTCCTTTCTGACATGAATGAGATTCGTTCTGTGTTTCTGAGATTAATCAACGGCTACTATGCCTTTGAGAGGAAAGTTCATTACACCCACCTCAATCATCCTTTAAACAGCTGATTGGGACAAAACTACACCCACCGGCTCCATATGACTCGGAAATACTTTCACATGAGCTTGCATATTTCCCCCGTATTGATCAGAGGGCAGTAGAATAAAAACAGATAGGATGTCTTCCCGATCAATATCTGTGTTAATGTTGTGTAAGCTTCCTAGTCTGGATCCGAGGATGGAAATGGAGGGGGAAAAAAAAGAAAATCCACATCCTCCTGAAATCTTGCCTCCCTCCCTCCCTCTATCGGAGCAGCAGCCTTGTGCGCTGCCCCTCCTTACTATCCTGAGGTGCAATCATATTTGTGTGGTGTCATGCCACCAATATATGAGGGTTTCATGTCATACATTTGTTGTCCTGCAGCCTGCGTACCGTGCAATAAAAATAAATAGGTGGCAGTCAATGGGAGATATTAGTGCAAAACTGAAGTGTGTCTGGCAGGGAGACGAGAGTACCAGGGACATTTCCTCAAGCTGAACATCCTAATCTACGTATGAGTGCTCTCTAGTGGCTACGGGGGGATACTGCAGAGGCCTTTTGCTAAACGCTGATAAATAGGAATCATTTCTCTCACTGCCAGACAGTTGACAGCTCTGAAATGATAAGGGGAGCTGGAGGAAAAAAATATTGACTGATCTGCCACCTTTGCTCCATTAAAGTGAAAAGCAAAAGGGGGAGACGCAAGAATGATATAGTGTTACATCGCGGTCTAAACATATGATGCAAACACAACTTGGACCTGCATTATTCATACGAGGAAGAAAGAAAAGCAAGGAGGACCGCGATCATAATATACCAAACATTTTATTTACATGTTTCTTTACAAACACCGTAGAAATAGGAGAGGTGTCACAAAAGGGAACATTTTTGGGACTCATTCGAAGATCATTTGAAGTAAAATAATACAAAAGTCACATGATGAAAACAATCTTCACCTTGGGCACAAGATTATGTTGCTTTATGTCAGGATTTCAACATGCGTCTACTTTTGAACTCTGGTAATAACAATAATCAATGCCAAGCAACCAGTAAACTCAGTAAAAATATAAAGACCCTGTGACCATGGGTCCCTGTGACAAATTAGTGCACGTACAAACACTGCTTCCAAGAAGACTTCACAGTTCAGGGTCAAAGTTAGGTTCTCCTCAAGGCTAGCACCAAGGCCCTTCACTGAGTACTTAGAGTCTCCACCTTTCATATTACAGCCATGGATATATTTATATATATTAATGAGAGCAGTGCAATTAAGAAATTCAATATTTTATTTCCTATGTATTTTTTTATTTCGATAATCCATTCAAAACAGACACTAAAATTATGGCAACTACATTCGTTCTAAAACAGCAATTTAAGAGGTTGAGCGACATGCGATTCAATCAACCCTGTACTGCAGCATTCACACAGCAGACTTTCCACTGGTGGATTTAATAAGTAGATCAATTTAATCTTCTACTAAAACTCTACCATTACTGACTTAAAGCTTATTTTTAGACAGTAGCCTATAATTGTCTTTTTATAATCCAAAATGATTTAGTATGACAGACAGGTCAGATTGAATTCAAGCCTGATGTTGCCAGTACGTTATATATTAGTTTGCGAAAATGCCGGTACTATGTGACTGCAGCATATTGGACTGGTTTCACAAAGTGAATTGAGCGAAGTCCTTAAAACAGATGTTCAGTTCAATGGAAATTTCTATCGATAGAAACTTGAGTTGACGAGACTTGAGCCATGACTGTGAAACTGGCCCGTTATGAGTAGAATTGGAACAAATAAAGTGGCAGGAAAAAAAAAAAGCATTCAGTGCTCCTCAATGAGGGATCGAGATAACGCTTGGCTTGGTACCCATCCAATCTGATCCAAAGCTATTTTGGGTTTTTGAGTTTAACATGAAGAAACAATTTCAACTGCCAGTTTTCTCAAATCATGCTTCTACATTCCAGACTTGAGGCTTAATCTGTGTCTGAGAAAGCGTCAGAGTTGAAAACATTCCTTTCTGAGGGCTTGAAATGACAAAAGGACACCGGGGAGTTTCAATACAGAAACGAAAAGCTAAAGAACACATGCATTCGGCCGATGGGAAGATGATACTGCAGAGATCATTACTGCTCAACTGAAACATCTATGGCGCCTCTGAATGCTGTCACATTGTCACACTACCAGATGGTCTCTGAATCAGTCATATGAAAATAAATTCATGTTCCAATACCAGTGGTCTGTGCATCAAATGCTGCCAATGACAATGAAACTGTGCATGCAATCAGTTTAAGGCCTAGTGGTGATTTTTGCACACAGAAATAGAAAAAGGTCTGGGGGCTATATATTGGATTGAGGGTGTAAATAGTGTCTTGAAGGTTAACAATTGCTCATTGCTGTTCTCGACAAAGCGTAATCTAGTGAATACAATTGAAATTGGAATTTTAGTTAGGAAAAGCAAAGGCAAAAAGTGCCAGTATGGAGTAGATTATTATTGTCCACAGGCACATTGGAACAAACGGAGCTTTATGAATGCAGTGACATTTTGCATTCACATCCTGTTTCACTTGGATATAATTTGACATATTATTTATAATATGAACTTGACACACACGACAAGTCAACATCAGATCCTCCTTTTAGAAGAATGTTTTATGCACACACACCCATCACTCCTGCTCTGAGAAAATGGGACACAAATGGTTCCACGCCGGTAGTTGAAGTCATCCTTGCCGTAGGCGCTACCCTTTCCGACTGGCGTAGGGTAACTGAGTGTGTCTCTGCTTCAGTCCACTTGATCACACACTTGCAAAACTCTGCGGTTGAAGTCCTCTGGCTGGTCAGCGTACACGTAGTGGCCTGCTCCACGGATAGTCTGCAGGAAGGGTGAAACACAGAAAGGGTAGAGGGCGAGTTAAAAACTACAATTACAAGGACACATATACTTAAGCAATAAGCCACAAGAGGCTGTGCTCCACAGTGTAATCTTTACTGCAAAGCACTGTGAGCGGCTTATTGCTTTTATACAGCGGCAATAGAGAGTAAATGTTCAATAAATATTTTTAATTGAAACTAAATGTTTATCTTCCACCAAGCAATATAGTTGGTGAGCAGTAGCTAAACAATGTGGTTGCCAAGCGACATATTATATATTACATAACTGTTATGTGAGCATGCATCTTTAAAAACAGCCTCCAACATGTCTCAGCCAATCAGAGATGAGGACCAGAACTATCCATTTTATAAAATCATGTATACAACCGCCATTCATTCATGGCAACGTGCAGCTAGGGTGTAAATGCAAAACCGCTGTTAGAAAAATATGTCTATTGAACGTTCCCTAGTTCTATTCATCAATCATCATATTTATGAAGCACTGTTAACAGATTTGTCATTAAGTACTTTACAGAAAACATAGGACTCAAATACAGATAAAAAAAAAAAACAAGAAGAAATATTAAAACATGGGATACCAAATCAAGAGATAGAATAAGTTCATCACAAGAAATGGGGCCTTAGGAGGGCAGAAACTACCCATGCCCACCCTATTTTCCTCTCATTAACAGTGAAAAGCAGAAGGGGTCACAGTTAAAAGGGGGATACCTCTACAGAAAGCTGGTAAATCCAACTTGAAGTCATACAGGAGAGGACTGGCAGGAGAAATTCATAATGCAGGAATAAGAGCAAGGTGTCCTACAGACTGAATCATCTATGCCCGAACCCCTGAACCTCCATCCACTCCCATCTGGTAAGCGCCAACTTACTATGATCTTCACGTGAGAGTGTGGCCTCATTTCTTTGATGCTGTTGCCCGAGTTGCTGTCAATGCTGGAGCGCGAGCCGTAGATGATGGTAATGGGGATCTCCGATGGAAGCTGGCCAATCCTCTGCAGCATAGGTCTCTTGGCCCAGCAATGGGGAATGGTCATATTCTTAAATGCCGTTTCCCCACTGTGACGATACAAAACAACAAAAAAAATGTCATTTCAGTCCAATATATTAACGCTGATGACAAGGGGATGATACTGGGTACTAATACTCTCAAGGCATTGCTAAGTGGGGTGTCTGTTTCCAATAGTAATTTCAACAAATGCAATGAAGAAAAAAGCTTTCATTGCAGGTATTCAAATAAATTCATTTCCAAGTCGTTTTCTCACATTACAGGTGACAGAGTGGCAGGCAGACAGAGAAAGACACTGAATAAAAACAGACACGACACTGTGGTATTAAGATCCTGAGCAGCAGCCATGAGACAGGGACATATAGACAAAGAGCTAGACACTGAAATGCACACAGACAGAGGCTCAGACCTGGGTGTTTGAACGTTGAGGTGGTAGATGTATTCTGAGACAGTGTTGTCACTGAACATGGAGGAGAACTTCCTCTTGAAGTCTGGTCTCATGGTCTGGACCAGAGTGGGACCTGCAAGTGATCACAGAGGAGATGCTGGAATGTCAAACCTAAGCCCGGCCCAGTTAGGAGACAAGTCTGCTTTGTTTGAGGACAGACAGAAACATTCAAGAGCCAGGGTTTGAGTCCTTTGCTGTCAACACTATGGCACTGTATTGCACAAGTCATACCCAGAGGTCCGACCAGTCGCAGGCCCGCCAGGGGGTTGAAGGGGCTGAGCATGGCTCCCAGGGCTTTGATCCACACCGGGATGGGACGGTCCTCGTCTGCTGCGTCTGGACGCTCAGGGAAACCCCAGGGCTCCACCAGGACTATGTGCTTCACTCTATAGGAGAGGGAGGGGAAAGGGGAAATAAATACTGAATCACCTGGCCTATGGGTTAGATAAGGCTTTACTATATATTAGTCAAATGGATCTTATATAGACCCAAAACTATAGATTCAAACTATGCAACTAGTTCAGGTGTGTTTGATTTGTTTTGATTCAATTCCTTAGAAATACTATAAAAGAATTCATTCATGCATTCCTTTTCTCTACCCGCTTAATCCTTCGCAGGGTCATGGGGTGCTGGAGCCTATCCCAGCATGCAATGGGTGGAAAGCAGGGAAACACCCTGGACAGGTCGCCAGTGCATTGCAGGGCATCCCTAACAGTGCAAATACCAAAATCTATGCCAGCTAGACCATATGATCCACCATTACATGCAATACAAATGTGTTTTTCTACTGCACGATGTTGTAAGCAAACAGCAACCTTTTCCTCCAGGCAACATGAACAACGAGCACAGTTCAGCTTAAATAAGGACATATGTCCCCGATCAAGAGCATCTCGTGTTATAACTTGAAGGCCATTTGGAACACTGAGATAACAATAAGAGGACAGGAAGAGAGGATGTTTTAGCGTTGCTGATGAAGGAGAGCGATAAGGTATTGAGGACATTTTATCAGACATCCCTTGGGGAGAGCTGGGTGCCTGCTGGAAGCTCTGAGTTTAGGGACACAGTGAGAGGAGATGATTCAGGAGAGATACAGTCCAGTGGGAGGAGAGAGGCTTGGAGGACACTGCTGTTATCGGAGGGCTGGCAGCACCCACAGGCACATTGGTACAACTATATCCTGTAAAGACGTTGTTTTGCTACAGTCGTGGTAGCACTGAGAACAAAGCAGCATCATTCAAAGGACTATTCAAAAGCCAAAGTCAGTGCTTTACCCTTCTAGGCAGGTTCCGCTTCGTTTGCTCCTTCCTTTATTACCAGTTGTGGGTAAATGTGTACAAAGAAGACATTACAGACAGTACAAACATTATTGGCACACATACAACAATAAAAATAACTTCTTCCTTAATTGGAAAGGAAAATACCCTTATTTAGAATGCTTTAAAAGTAATTGCTAGACATTTATGACCCTTATATGTCTTTTTTTAACTGAGATACCATCTAAGACCGTGTTGCAATAATCAACCACTGCTGTAATTGCTTGGTGACTAACAATTAAAATTCAAAGAGAAAACCAGTTCCCTAGATAAATATACGCCCACCTTTCAGACTGATCGAACAATTTAGGCTCGTAACAGCCACCTCCAGCTCCTGATCCTGCTCTTTGCTCCATTACTAAGAGTTGAGAAGACAAATTGCTGAATGTTGCTGATTGTACTGCAAAAATCACACTGGTTGAATATGTAGCATACCCCATGAAGCACACGTCTGAACAGGAGTAGCACACATAGGGAAAAAGATTCATCGAAAACACAAGCGCAGACCTACAATAAACTCAATACCATAAACTCCACCCACCTGTCTGGGTATCTCAGCGAGTATGACGCCGCCAGATATCCTCCCAGGTTGTGTCCCAGCAGTATCATGGCCTCCAGACCAACTTTAGCCCTCCACTGCTCGATTGACTCCACAAACTGCTCTTCTGCCTCTCGGGCGTCGGCGGAGAACAGGGGCCTGCTGCTCTGGCCGAAGCCCAGCAGGTCCAGGGCGTAGACAGGCCGACACTGGGACAGAGCGGCAAGGTTGTGGGCCCAAAGACCCACGCCGCCCCCGAACCCGTGGAGCAGAACCATGGGGGTTTTGTCTTTAGCGCCATCGATGTTAAAGCTCAGGGTCCACAGCAGGCTGCCGTTGGAGACGGGGACATGGTGTTTGGAGAAATTTCTGTCTATACCTGATAAGAGAGGGAGGAGAGGAAAGAGGAAGGAAAGGTGACAACTGAAAGAGAAAAACAACAGTGGTCAATTCTAGACTTGAAAAACCTTGCTTTGGTGCGGTGTCTTTTATAGTAGTAGTAGTAGTAGAAGCAGAAAGTCGTAGTAGTATTATAACTGTGTCTTCTGCTGTCTGAATGATTTTAAAAAAGTGGCACAGGAAGCTAGAAAGTAGAGTGTTACACAGGGCTGATCCTTACATCGCAGCATCCTGTCCTCTGCATTCCTCAGCTGGCTCTGAGAGGTGGGGCACCATGATGGCAGCCAGCTGGGGATCCCCCTACACACAAACAAAAACTGAATGCACATCCATCATCGCGTTTATGGGCATAATCCTCAGTAACTATAGGATGTAAACTACACTAATGGTGTGGGACTATACCTAAAGGATGCATTAAGTTAGAAATAGCATAAGACACAGGCAAAAGTGTGACAGGAAAAGGACGTATGAATGGCCTAAAGCTGGAGACAACGCTGAATGCATTAACTGTACTTAACTTCAGATGGCACTGTACATACAGGCCTCTGCTAACTGTGGCCTACTGTGCATGTGGTATAAGCTATACGTAACACACAAGCAAACTGTGATTTCGTAGTGCAATCTCTATTCTATTAAGTGTGGTTTCAGGGATAGTAATAGACAGGATGAAAGAGAACGCTAGAGGGTTTGAAAAGCTGTGACACTGAATTCCAGGTCCATGATGTAGTCTTTTTTTATTTAATCTGTATTTCATGGAGGCAGGTCAATCATAAAACCATTTCTTATTTACACCAGAAGTCCTAATGATGGGGACAGGAGGTGGGGACTGTACTGCACCGATCTTGTAGGCTATTTATCGGGTCAATGAATCTCCAAACTATTTTTCAATTACAAAATCATTTATGGAGATCAGGCATAGCTGACAGCTGATAGATCAGCCATGATGGAGTCAACCATATCACAATCTTCGGTCAATAAATCAAGCAGAGGCGGTCTGAAATGCAGGTTTGTTATATACTATGTAGTGTTTGCCTCAGGTTGTTAGGTAACATGTGATAGTGACAGGCCAGGGTAGGCAGGGGACACGGAGCCAACCGAGTAGTGAAAAGAGGTGTGCTCAAGCAATGCAATAAACACTTTTATTATGTTAGTTTATCAGCCTGGAGAATTGTGATAGCTCTGTTTGATATTGTGTTATACGGCCACAATGAAGTCTTTGTGTGGGAAACAAATCTATGTATGGGATTGTTGGATGACAATTACGCTAGTCAGATACGCTAGCCAGCTGGAGTAGGCAAAACACAGCTCTCTCTCATTCCCATAAATACATGGCCAAAAAAAAAAATTCTATTTTGCCATTTGCTATGAGATGTTTATTGCAGATGTAAGGCTTGTGGACAACTCAGAAATAAACAATGCTGCAATAAGGCTACCCTCTAAAAAAATGCTAATACTAGAAAGAACAGTGGGAATGGGTGCTGGGTGTACTTTCTCTTAGCAAAGGCTTATTTTTCTCATGGTGTATTCAAACCCCACACATCCAACAGTCTCACCAGTAAAAGTTTAGTCAAGGCCTATTGGAAGCAACAGAGCCAATTGTGCCAAAGTTTGTCTGAAGCGATGCTGCACATTAAAACAGCCACACAAGCACAAGAGGAAAATCAGCCACAGGGTTCATTTCAGTGGGCGGAGGCCAGAATTACCTTACTGTGGTGTCCAGGTACCCCAACACACTGTTGAACAGACTATGAACACCAAGAAAGGTCAGCATTTGCTGAACCGCTCTGAGGCCAAAACAAAACAAAACCAAAAGTAGATGGGGGAAGGACACTGGCTGATTGCTGAGGGAAAGAAGGTATAATGTTATTCTATGATCAGTTATAGCTGTCAGTGGGCGACTTTCATCATTTTAAATAGGTTGGTACAATAAGCAGATAAATTGTTGTTTCTACATCCATTTCTAGTAAAATAAGTAGTACACAAGAAAATGCATGACATGAATTAAGATGATGCCACTACCTTTCATCTGCCCTCAAACCACTAGATCAAAGACAGACAGGATTACTGTGTAGTTAAGTGCTAACAAATTTACTGCAAACAGTATGTCTCTCTGTAGTAACAAAACCTGTCAAATCTGAGGATTTGTTTCAACTATAGTGACACGTGAAACCCTTCAAGGCGCCATGATGACGTGTGTGTTCAGGTGAACAGTGTGAACGAATTATTTACTTAGCTACTGCATGACAAACGTACAGGTATGTCCTCGAGTTGAACAGAACGTCACATTATCGTTGCAATGACAATGGATATGAATTAGTTATAGTAGTTGATTTACTGACCATTTATTTTAGTGACCATAAGTGGCACAAACAGAGAGGTAAACTCGTTAAGAGGAGAACTAAACTGAAATTACACTCACCCTTTCTCAGTTGACACCGCTTGCTCGGCCATTCTTCCTCGCGGTCACATGATCTGCGAAACTCTGACGTGATTTTAAGAGAAACACGATTTCGGATTGTTGCCATTTGATGTGTTGTTTAATATAACTCCGCCGAGCGGTGCCTGCACTGCTGTGCCCTATTCTGCCCGCCAACGTTGACCACCGCGCTCCTACCCTTCTATGTTACGTAAAACAAGCATACCCAACCACAGTTCGTTACACATTGCGGAAGAAGGTTTACTGCCAAAAATCCAAACATTGCTCGGCAGAGGAAAGAAGAGCTTTGGTAAATGACGTTTATAGTTCATTCTTGAAAAGCATGTTCATATTAAACGTAACGCGAAGCTGTTTGGTGTCAACGTCTCTTTGCACGCCCTAAAAAGTTGCAATAATCCAAACCGATAGCCCAACGTTGACATAAACTCATATAAACCAGTTAGATATGACATTACAAATCTTTGTTTTGTATTATTTTGAATTTCATGTACCTAAATAATATGTCACACACTGTTGTTAGTAAATTGTCATCCGCTTTCGAGAGTCATAGCGAGAAAGTCAGGCAGTTATTCAGTTGTGCTTATGTCCCGTGCCACAGCAGCACTGTCTACAGTCAATAGTATTAACGTTGGTGGGTGTGACAACTAAAGGTTGCTGCGCTGGTTAGTGACGTGGAGTATAACTGAAGTCCGCCAAGTGCAGCAGTAGCCTACAGACTCTCAGTCTACAGACATATCGTTCATCTATCTCTGTTGTCATCAGATCATCAGGGCCAGCTCCCAACCACCGCGGCACTAGAAGTGAAACTAGAAGTGAGCCTTTTCCTACCAGACACAGAGGGACTGGTGAGTACCGAATAGGCATGTTACTGAAAAATCAACACAGTAACACATTGTTTTTGATCTGAGGTGTTTAGTATGGTGTCAGTGCTGAGGGTTTGTTACAACACAATCTGTGCTTTTAACTGCAACTTTTTGATCAATGTTTATTTCACTCAAATCTGACAACCAGCAGAGAAGCTCCACCCTTTCTGTCTCAGCCTGGTCTCAGCTGTTACCGTCAGTAGGCTGAATCTGTTGCTCCACTGTCCTCACAACCTATAATAAATGCAGTCAACCCTAAGACTTATGCTAGGTAGAAATGAATCCATGATTTGCAGGATATTTGCTTTGACCTGAGCCCTGAGGATTCCCACCTTACTCTGTTCTCTGCAAATTTCTTGATTTATTCCCATGTTCTGTGGTTCTCAGTGCTGTCTACACGTAGCACTTTTGTAGTTAATTTTTTTTTTGATCTTTAGAAACCTGTTTGCAACAATGGACCATTTAAGCTGCCATGATAGCAATGAAGTTGTTAACTTGATGTTTTGCATGAATGACTTCAGCAGAATTAGTTTGGTCATATAGGGCAGCATAACATTTGAATTTATCATAGTTAACATTTCATGGGTACAATACAGGCTGTCCATGATGACCACCACACAACGGTAAACATTTGCCTCAGAAATGATGCCATTGCATATGATCCTAACAAACTTTACCAGCGGGACTGTCGTAAAAGGGAAATGTTTAATTAAATGTGCTTAGAAAATTCTATTTGTGATAACACATTGTCATCCTCCATTTTGGGGTGCCACTTAATCTTGGGGCTTGGTGATTCAGAACCAAGTGAGCACTTAGGCTCTGCTCAATGGGCCGACTTGTGATTGAGTGTCCCACAGGCCCACGTGTTCCTGGTTGGTTTGTGGGTGAGACGGCAATGTCTGATGAGGGTTAGGGTTAGATCCTTCGGGCAGATGGGCATACCCTGAGTTTGATTAGGTCTTGCTGGGGTCAGTGTTTGGTCAACTCTTATCACCGCACTTCGCAGCAGGTGATCAGCGAGGACAAAGGGCTCACCACTGGGTAAAGATGCATGGCTCCTCCATGAAAGGGAGTTTGACCTCTTGGCATCCCTACATGTAACTCATCATCAATACTATTTATCTTTTTCCTCTACAGGCTCCTTACCTATGTGTTTGCCTGCCTTGCCGCAGGATATATTTCTAATTCCTCCTCACTTTCTCTCTTAAGAGCACCACTGGGGCACTTAAAGGCCCTGTGACACAGACGCTTCCTTTAACATTTATTGCTCCCTTGTTTCTCATCGAGGTGCCCTGGGTGAGGGAAAGATGCGGAACGAGCCATCAGTGGATAGTGATGGCTCCAGGTTCACTCCTCTGGTGGTGGTGGAGCTGGTCTCAGACACCGAGGAAGAAGCCATTGCATGGCTACTGAACAGAATGAAAGACAAACAGCAGAATGGAGGTATGGAGACGATTTAGATACTTCACAGGCCATTTATTTAGGATTAGGGGGCAACATTGGTGTTATTAGTGTATCCCTGCCATATCTGCTCTTCTCCAAGGTGCTGAGCTGCTCGTGGAGCAGCTGAGCCCTGTAGGCGAGGCCTCGGAGAAAGAAAACCCCAATGTGTTCCTGGTGGGGGCTTCCTGGCAGAGGCTGCTGTCTGGGGCTGAGGATGTTGGTCTCTTCAAGGAGTTCAATGATGGATCCATGAGGGGCTTCACCTGTGCCAACAAACACAACTTCAAAGACTTTAAAGGTAAAGTAAAGGCTGTTGTTTGCCGTGCTCTGCTTATGAAGTGTCACTCCATCATTGCTGAACTTGCACCATGCTGCGGTAGTAGCTCAAATGCAGCCAAATCAGATGCACGGCGCAGTGAGGTATATGTGGCACAGATCAGCATGCACATAGGTAATTTCTACAGGTTTTTTTTGAGGGGGTTTGAGGCACGACGCTGTGAAAAGCTGAATACCTTAAGTGATTTACAGGAAATAGCTGCCGATATGTTTCACCTTGGGAGCAGTTTTATGGGCATATCCCTTTCAGTTGTGACAATTAAACATACAAGAGACGAATCAATGTTAATATAGACTTTTGGCAAAAATGCTCCTGATAGGTAGTCCTTCTCAGCACATTCATTCTCAGTCCACATGACTGAGAATGAATGTGCCCATGTCACTGATTGAATTACACTGTTACTTTACTTTTGGATTTGAACTTGGCTTGACCCCAGTTTTGCTCTGCAGCACCACTCCTCATTTGCTTGTGTCGCAGAACAGGCATGCAAGTTAGTCAGTGTCGCTAATTGCTATTGCTAATCTCTCATTGGCGTAACACATCGTAGCTGTAATACTGGTCACAGTCTGAAATAGTTCACTTCGCTATCATTGCTTCCCTGCCGCCACATCATTCCCATTTAAAACCCTTTGTTCTGAATGTCACGGCGGCTGTGCGTTTGCTGCTCGTCCCTGACCTCCCTCTGCAGGAGACGGGGACGACTTCCTCAGCATGGCGGAGTGTCAGTTCATCATAAAACATGAGCTGGACACACTGAGAGCCAAGGATGAGACCCACGTACCAGGATACACCAAGGCCAAGCTCTACCCAGGGAAATCCATCAGTGAGTCTCTCTCTCTCTCTCTCTCTCTCTCTCTCTCTCTCTCTCTCTCATATATTTTACCTTTGGAGCAACAAACTGGGAAACTCTGTTCACCACCCACTTGGGTAAAGAGCCTGCAGGCAGAAAAGCAGAAAAAAGATTATTATTGCATAACATACCCAATAAAACAATATCAGAGAGAGTGTGAGTGAGTGTGTGTGTGTGTGTGTGTGTGTGTGTGTGTGTGTGTGTGTGTGTGTGTGTGTAGACCCATAATGTGAACTGAGCCTC
>OOFE01050122.1:9517-27183 GCA_900323365.1 Monocentris japonica
GTAGGTGTGAAGTAAGAAGATAAGTAGGTAGGTAGGAAGGTAGGACGATAGGTAGGTAGTGTGAAAGTGAATTGACTTGACCTGTGACGAGGTATCTCTCTCTCCAATATATCTGTATACAATATATTTTTATGTGCTTCAACCTATCAGTGTTTTGTGTGTTATTTAAAGAGTTCTGAGTGCTTACAGGCAATTTTCCACGACAGTGCACACATGAAACAATGACATGACAAACTCTCTGTAGCAGCCGTCTAAGATGAAGAACAGTCACAGTGACTAGAAACTAGCTCTATCAAATACTCCTCTCTGCCTAGAATGATCATCGGTGATGTGTAACAGCAAGGTAATGAAATAAGATTCAGGGAGAAAGCTTGAAAGTTTTTCCTCCTTTTGTTGTGTCACATACATGGGAAACATGCCTCTTGGATTTAGTGATTTTGTCAAGTGCAATTACTCAGACATAAGAGAAAAAATGTGAAAGAGGAACTGCCATCAACTCTTATGAGGAAGTAAAACTAGAAGAGAAAAAAAATAAAAGTGGGACTTCTACCCACCACTCAATTTTAGTTTCTCTTGGCTCAAGAATTTTAAGCATTTGCTATGAGGGCAAATACTGACTGGTTATGGTGTTCAAGAAGAAGAACGTTGTGTAGCCCTCTACCCACCGAATGAGATCCTCTCTAGTCACACTTGTTCTTTAAAAAAATCCCTTCTATCTCTCCTTGGTGTTTGTTTTCCCAGCTTTCATGCTCACATGATCATTCTATAGTACCAGTGATGTTGTAAATCCAAAAAGGTTTTGGTTGCTCATAATTCTCTGCTGATGCATTCATGGCAAGTGGCTCTGGATAAGAGTGTTAACTAAATGCCTAAAATGTAATGTAATATAACGGTTAATATAATGACCAGTCAATGTATTCTTGGGCATGGTGGTGTGACTGTGATAGTAGTACTATATTGATCCCACAATAAGAAATTCCTTTGTTATTGAACAAAGAACAAAGCACTGAACAGAAAACAACATTCAGAAATACGTGTAGAGTACATACATGGTAAATCCTTTATCCTGTTGGGGAAACCACTCTAAGAGATCAAGTAACACAAGCATTTGTTATGAGTAATGAGTTATGATATTGATTAAATACACAGATTGCAATTTAAAATACGATACCAATACAATTTCCATAGGCTAGAAAAGATGTGGCCTTGCAAGCCAGACGATCATGCGAGATCCTTTTCAATTTGTAACCCAGGCTGGGAAAAAGCTACTCGTCTCATCTGGCTTGTGTGCTAGGATTGATGATAATCCACACAGGATCAATAAGGAAGCGAAGGGAATTTTGAGACAGGAACAACATAATCTCACAAGCAGGGTGACCTCGTGATTTTCTTTCTAATTCACATCCTGCGTTCTGAGGTTAGGGCAGAAGATAGGTGGGTAATAAACTCAAACTCAGAGCTTGTTGTCAGCCTCCACACCCTTGGTATTTGTCAGCAACACTCTGCTTCACTCTTTCTCAGTCAGACATTCATACTGGGGGGCTGACCAGTACAACCAGTGGTTTTCTGACAGCCTCTGGGCGGCTCCACCAGTTAGAGGCAATTGTTCTAACTCAACATTAACTTTCAGACACTTAATGATAGTCATTCACTCCAACACTGATTGCTGACATAGCTCAGTCATAACTCCACTACTGTCAGACGGCTGCTACGTGTAGTCATTTAAGAGATAATTGTCGGTTACCGCTCCATTCACTGTCTCTTAATGACCATTTACATTCTAGACATTACATTTAGTGACCAACAGTAGAAGTCAGCATTCACATTCAGCCATGAAGAGTCAGCTGTTTTTATTTATGACTCCTCCTTTCTGTTCTTTGCTGTCCAGACCTTTTTCCCCTCCGTTTCTATCTCTCTTTCTACAGCACTACACCACATGACTGCCTGACAAAGTCCTCTATCCACACACACTTTATGAAGTTGTAAAACTAGCTAGCTAACTAGCTACAGTTAGAGTATAATCCAACTGTATAATCCAACTGTCTCTCTGTCTTGGTCTTTCTTTCTCCTCTGTGTCTCTCTATTTGTACTCTCCCCTGTCTGTCTTTAAGCTGCAGGAGTCAATGGACAATACTGTAAAAGTCAGCGAGGTAATATACTGTACAATGTATGAAAAGCTCAAAGGTCCAATTTTACAGATATGCATTACTTTCACTGAATGTTTACATGGTATTTTATGGCTGGAGTAAGTTACACAACTCCAGGGGTCCATAAAACCATTCAAATCCTATTGTAGAATTTCAAATAATATGTGGTTGTCAATTTCATTAATCTTTCTCAGTTGCTGAAAAGCTGACTTGGGATGAATCAGGTTCTCCCCTGTCAGCAACATGCTACAATCAGTCACTACCATCAAATGTCATTAAACGGGTCACTGTGTTTGAGACAGTTTATGAGTTGTCGGTGGACTCTGTTCCTAATGACATGACATGACACAAGTCAAGCAGCAGATAAGATAAGACAGATAATCTGATAGGCCCGGTTTCCAGTTCACCTTCAGCTACATTCACAGAAGACAGAAGATTTTTAACAGATTTGACTTTCTCATGGCTGTCTAGACTGTCTGAGTTACCTTGTTTAGACAGCCATTGGAAGGTAAAAATGCCCTTCACGTCCTGATGTGGAGGTGCAAATGCAAGTGTGTTCAATCCACATACAACAGCTACTTAAGGAGAAATAAATGCTTTCATTTTTCAAACAAGAGCATCATACAATATACACAGACACAAAAACCTTTTCCTTCATCATAATCAGTGATTTCACATTTACTAAAAATACAACCTCAGAATGCATTTCTTTGCACAATCATCAGTTTGTGTTAATGTTTGTGGAAGACAAAATTGGCCATAATTAGAAACAAATACAAAATAAATGTAAAAATGCATTGAAGTCCAGAAATAAATAAATGAATGAAATAAATGAGTAAGACAAAACATTAACAAGCAAACGTTATCTATAAACTCATTCATTTCCCCATTTATTTCTTTTGGTAGTTATCCCTACTATGATAATGGGACTGTCAATCAAACACATTATTGGTTGGTCATTGTCGTGGTGCATTCCTCAACTTTGTCTGCAACAAACTTCAAGTCCCGCTGCATCACAGACATAACTTCATAACTTCAGTTGGCCAGACCGATCACTGAGATGATTAACGCTGGCACATCTGGCCACTGCAACGGTGCTTCCCCTGATTTCCTGCTTTTCCCTGTAGAGACGATAATCTATAACTTCAGTCTGCTGCTGTTACTGACACAGAGGCCGAGCCCTTAGTTCTTGGACATTTGGAAGAGCTTTCTACACAACTGCACCTCATCTCATACAAAAGGTGTGGGTGGACGCCCCTCGCATCCAATTCCCATAACCGCAAGTGAACCTTTAAAGCTTTCAGAACAGTAGCGGACAGGGTGCAGTTATTTGGAGTCAGTGAACTCCTCGTTTCGGACACCACTGAAACATACATAAATAAAATGCTGAAATAAATGAATGATATCTATTGTTTACTTTTTCCTGATTGCGCAGTGTTTTACTCATGTACTTGTCTATTGAATTATGTTACCTTTTATCTTTTCATTTCTTAAGATTTCATTTCTTTAGTTTCTACATTTATTTATTAATATTTATTTATTTATTAATTTCTAATTATGGGCAATTCTGTCCTCCATAAGTATCTATATAAGCATCAGTAGACATCTTTGTGCAAAAAGATATTTCCATGAAGGTTCAAATGTTTGAGAAATGTGCTTGATTTCTTTCCACTTTACATGTACAGTACTATTAATGTTTTAAGTGGAATGAAATTGACTTCAGTGGAAAAAACCTAAAAGACCATTTCATATCTGTCATGAAGGACAATTTGAGATATTCTGAGGAAAAAATACACAGGCAACAGCAATCATTTACAGATGGGCAATGCTGTCTTCACCAGGGAGTTGGCAAGTGGGAACAAAACATATCAATGAGGAAAGTAGTAGTAGCTTACAAAATGATTATGACTTGGTTATAATTGCTTTTTATAATTGTTTAAATTGCAAATGTTGATTCAAAATATTTAAAATTGTATCATAACCTAGAGTCCTAGTATATAAATGAATAAAGTATACATATATATATATATATATGTATAAGTGTGTGTGTGCAAGTGCATATGTTTTCTTCTCTGTCTATGTACTAATGTCTGTCTTTAACAGTCCTTATAAAACATCAGCAGTAGAATGGCCCAAACCCTCAGCAAACCAACATCTGTGTGTTTATGTGTCTTTTTACATCCCGGTAAATGTTTGTGTGTGTGTGTGTACCGTTATGCTCCTGTGTGTGTTTGTGTGTCTGTCTTTACAAGCCTGTATGATCTACAGTGATTAAACCAGTAGAATGATGAATCCACTGAGTAGACCAATGTGGGTTTGTGCATCTCTGTCTGTCTGACTGTTTAAAAGCCTATCTGATCTTCATACAGTGACAGCAGCAGCAGGATGGCCCATCCACTCAGCAGGCCAATGTTTTGCAATAGAAACAGCAGCCAGGGTCTCTTATTGCTGACATGGACCATGGTAGGGAGCTAGAGAGAGAAAGGGGAGGGGAGGAGGGGAGGAAGGAGAGAGATGGTGTTAAATTAAGGATAAAACGCACATCTTTCTTCATACATTATATTCTAAATACATGACCAATCCTGTTGTGATGGTAGCTATGTAGTGTTAGTGGGCAGATCTGCACACACAAACACACTCACCATATCAGCCAGTCCCACATACAGAAAGAGTCCTGCAGTAATGGCAGCTATCCACTGTTTGGTAGCTAGGTCGGTGGCCACAGACAGAGCGATGTACAGGCCTATAAAAGAGGTCATGGCACTGCCAACGTTTAATAGCAGGGCCCTGCGGACAGACACACCACTGTGGAGTAAAATGGCAAAGTCACCTAGAGAGAAACAGAGAGAGAGAGAGAGGGGGAGACGGAGGAGGAGGTTTGACTGACCGATGTATTTGTTCATTTAGATACATATCAGATAAACCTTTCTTCCCAAAAAATCTGAATGCAGTGAGTTGAGTTGAAAAACAAGCATCAGACATCCTCAGATACAAGAAAAACGTATCTTATTTCCAGTGAGGCTCTTAGTGTCAAAGTGCTACCTGTGTCATTCCCTCTCAGCCAGTTCATGTAGTTGTTTGTGACAGTTTGAGTTTAGCTAGTCCTAAGACCACACATCACTTATGTGTCTCACCCAGTTCATGTGGTAGTTCGTGGCAGAGTACAGCTAGTGATGTGGCCAAACCAGACCTCCATGACAGGGAGAAAGCCGCGCCCATAGCCAAGCCGTCAGCAAAGTTGTGGATCCCATCACCTATAGTTATCAAATAGGGCAGCAGATGCTGTTCTGGAGGGGCACACAGAAAGACAGGCAGATATATATAGAGAGACAGAAAGACAGGCAGATATATATAGAGAGAGAGACAGAAAGAGACAAAGATATGGATCCCATCCTTCTGTCGTGTGTTAATTAGTCACTGCTTCCGAGTGTTATATCTCTAGGTAACTTCACTCACCTCTGCTGCGCTCCTTTGGCCATGGAAATGCTTTCTCATTGTCTTCACAGTCGACCTGAAATGCATAAATGCCATGAAATGTAATTAGTGTTAACACATACTGTAACATCACATTCTGTTAGTGACTTCTAGGATTGGGGGTTTGTCTAAGGACATGGCTCAGGAGCATGCAAGTCACTGCTCCCTATCAATTAAGTAACCAAAAGTTTTCCATGTACAGCAAAACACCCCACTACAAGCTTTGTCTATACAGTCATTTATTGGATTTAAGTTTCTCCGAAATCCATTGTCTACACTTTTGATACTAGGATTAACAGCTAAAGTTTTATATGTAGTTTGACGCTGTAAAAGGTTTGTGCCGTTTTTATTTACACTGGTGCAAAATACACACTATTATAGCTTGGGTTTATTATACTTGGGCTTCTTTTCCATCTTTAAGTCAAAATCCTCAAGAACATCTACACAAGGTTGTAGTCAAGATCACCGCAGTTGAGATTAAGACTAAAACTAAAGGCAGTTTCAGCTTTTTCAAGATGGAAATAGCTCAACTATTTTCAGTGCAATATAATATACTAAAATGGCATACATTTACTGTGTTTTCTATTTTGAATCTACATGCAATGGAGAACTGGACTGGACAACTCCTGTCTGTTCAGGCTTTTTAAAGATGAGAAGGTGCAGGCAGTCACTGGCAGGAGACAAATTATAAAAAGAAAATCTGGATAAAAGAAAGGTGACATGAAATTGTAAAAAATGCCTAAGAACAAGACAGGACAGGCAAAGTGCTATAGGTCTGAGACTGCAACAAGACAGAATCCATAGTTTTTTTTTGTCTCAGCTGGTCATTCACTGTATAGGCAAACATTCCATTTAGATCATCATATAAATTGCTGATTGTATCTTTGACACGGCATGACTGACATAAACACTAGGTCAGACACATTTGGTGACATTAACAACAAAGTGTCAAGGCAATGCATTTATCTATCTTCTTTTGAGGTTGCTTGTCTTTTTACTTCTTCTCTTAATTAGTATGAACGTCCTTATGTGTGTGTTCCTCTCACCAGGTCTGCTTTTGATGTTGACTGCAGTTTGTCTTGTTTCTTCTCCTGTTGGTACATTTCTAGAACATTCCCGTGGTCACAGTGGTGAGGCTCTGACTCTTCCTAGAGACAGAGAGACAGAGAGAGAGAGAGAGAGAGAGACAGGGACAGAAAGAGAGACAAATTGAAAGAAGGAAGGAGAGGCAATGTAGTGAGGAGATTGGAGATTACAGAAGAGGGTAGAGGGAAAGATAGTCAGAGAAAGACAGATGAGAAGGAGGAGGAGGAGTTGGAGAGGAAGGAGATGTAGTTGTGGAATCCAGCTCCTATATACAAATAATTTCAACTCCTGAGAAATAATGAAATCTTAATACATTGCTGCACAAGTCACATAACCCTCTAAAAACCATGAAGTGCAGCTAGACATTGTCCAGACATCTGCTTACTCACTGGTTTGCTAAACCAGCTACCAACTACCAAGTTCTTACACATAGATGCATACATTTTCTATGTTACCACTATCATAAAGTTCTTAGATATGACCAAGATGTTGTGGGTATTGGCTATGATTATCTTTGTGTGTGTGTGTGTGTGTGTGTGTATGCCATTTCTTCTTACCCCGTGATGATGTGGATGATGGTGATGATTATCTTTACGTGTGACCAGAGAGAAGATTGTTTCCATCAGGTAAAAGTAATAGATCCCAGCCAACACCACCAACATCTTGTATATGTAGTCTGGAGTTTCATCCTGGTGGTTGTGGTGTGACTCCCCGTGTCTGCCACCATCGTTTGAGTGTAGGTGTAAGCCTAGAAACTGGACAAGCATACCAAAGAAGATCTCTTTCAGCTGGTAGATGTAGTGTAAAAGTCAAAGGATGAAAGGCCACACAAACACTGATTGCTACAGATGTAGCTATGGTATAAGTCCTACTTTTTACTTCAAGCACTGCGCAGAAATCAACACTCTGCAGTTCTGTAATGCCTTCCAGGTATTGTGGAGTACATCTGACTGGCTAGCATTGTTACCAGTCAGCAAACACTTAAACTGCCTAACATTTACCCACTCACCATGGGCAGCAGGTGCAATAAAGCATCCCCAGTGAGTGACCCTACAGCCAGGCTGATGCAGAACTGGATACACAACTGGAACACATTGGTACAGGAAGTACACAGCAGCACCACGATGCCAAACATGGATGTCAGCGTTATCACCACGTTGGCTATGGTTGCATAGATGTATCCTAAAAGAGAGAGAGATAAGACGGGAAAGGGAGAGTCAGTGATCAACATGTTGGCTATGGTTCTCGTACATGAGAAATAGCTGTGGAAAGACTCAAACACCACCTGTGCATTCAGGTATCCTGAAAGAGACACACAATTTACTTACTCTCCATCGTGCTAAGCTTATCTCGTTCCAGCACGTCTATGTTGCCAGTACAGGCCCCACTCAGGATCTGCTGGACCAATGCAGGGCTGAGCCGTGCCAAGTCGGATCGATCCAGGCCAGAAGCAGCAGAACTGTTGCTCATCAACCCATGGATCAGCACCAGATCCTCAGCTGAGAAACAACGCTGGGAGGCGGGAAAGTGAGACCATTTAGCACAAATTGGTTTGCTGTTGGAATAATGCTATGACCTCATGGAGAATACTAAACTGTAAACTCTGACATAAGCTGGCTCTCACATAAGTACAGCTCTCTCATGAGTGTTTGTGTTATTTATGCTTTAAGTAGAAGTTGCAGTCTGCTGCCAGGAAGATGAAAGCAAACACGACATCACTGCAGATGCCACATGAAAGTGAGACATCTACCTGTATTTGAGGTCACTGTCATGCATACATTCTTTATCTATAACACTTCATTCAAGTTATAGCATATAATATATAGTCTATAATTGGAATATATAAAAAATAAGGCAGTGCCAGCACATCACCATCACTATTAAAAAACAGATTGTCTTTATCCTCTGAAGACATGTACTGTATACAGATGTGTATATACGCATACCTGGTCCCAGGTGTCGTTTCTACCATGTCCTTCTTGGTGTTCATGACTGCTCCTCTTCCTCCGTCGACCACTGTGGTCATGATCAGTGTGACCATCTCCATGCCCATGCTGGTGTCCATCTTCCTGGTGTCCATGCTCCATCGCAGCATTGGGTCCCAGCTTCAGGCTGCTCATGAGAACCTCCAGGTCTACAGAGCACAAACAGAAACTACACTTGGACAAAAGAACGCCCAGATTCACATGGGTTTTCAATAGATTCATAGCAAGAGCTGATGTCACGACTAACATGACTAAAGTGTCTTGGTGCAGAATATGCATGGTTTATTTTTTAAAAAAGGACAGATGCGCACACACTATAACATGGTGCAAGCAACTGCTGATTATGTTGCATCACAGTATTTAGCTCATGTTGGCTACTTTTACTGTCCTTGGAGCAGTTTGCTGTACATGAGGGTTAGGTGCCATGATCACAGATGCAGAGGTTGTTTGGCCTGACAAAAACAGCGGTGTGTAATTTGTGTTTCTGAAGAAATCACTAGAGTGTTCAAGGAGCTAATGTTGCTTACAAACAAAAAAATGCTTCCTGCACTGCAAATATGAATTACTGCAATTACTCTGCCTATTAAAATTAGTGTTGAAGTGGTTAAGTCACTGACCATACTATCTCTACCGTGTGGCCAAGCTTAATTATGTGCTCTTCAGCAAGGCAGTAATAACGGGGGCTGGGTAAAGGGTTTCTGGATGATGAATGTGTTTTGCAGCTATGTATGTGTGTGTGTCTGTGCGTGCACGTTGGACATTTACCACCGACAGTGGAATTCTCAGACCCTATGTGCTCTATGATGTAGTCCAGGAAGTAGCTCTCCTCAGGCAGGGAACGGCTAATGAAGCTGTGACCTTGCAAGGCATGATACAGGACACGCCCCAAAACTGCACCCTCTTCTTCTGCCTCGCCAACGCCTGCTGATGATGCGTGGACCTCGGCCATGATTTCACTGGCTGTTATATAGGTCTGTTTACCACAGTGATAAGGAGGATGAAGGAGAATGAGAATGGAATATGGGTAGAATAAGGAAGAGAAGAGTCTCTTACTCATTATTTTTTGACCTAGTGCTTTGGTGTTTTAGTCACACAGAACAGTTGGGCTGGTCACAATACTGGTCCCAAGGTCACCAAACTTCCACACTGTAGATAAGGACTCTTGCTTGATTTGACAGTGTTGCCTTGACCTCTTTTAAATGTATACATTAACCTTACCTCCAGATAGGAGACAAAGTAGGATGAGAAGGTAATGTGATTATGGGTACAACGCTGATGTGGCTACATACAAAACTGAAAAGGCTGACTGTTGGCATCATAAGTAAGATATGGTGATAAGTGTGATACGTACTGTACTGTAAGTACCCATAATCACAGTAAAGTACACCCTCTAGGGTATTATGGCTTTAATACATCTGTTAGCAATGCATGTGTATGCTGTCTGGATTTTTTTCTCCAAAGTAATGTGCATATACATAAATAAAAAAGCAGAAGGGAGCAAGAGAAATCACTCACTAGCTCTCTGGCTACCACAAGAGTTGGCAACCAAGTCTATTTTTCATAGCATTCAGGCTTGAACTGAGGAGCAACAATAGGGTATGGCATCACCAGTGTTAGCATCAGAGATTGACTGACAGAGTTTGGTTGTTGTGATTTTCAGTGGCAGCTGTTTCGCCCCAGACTAACAAAAATGGAAAATTAATCTTTAGATTTGATTTACCAATTAAATTGTGGTTTGCAGTTGTCTTTTGCTTACCTCACTGGGTAAGGGCTTATAGTGGCCCTTAAGCTCTTGAAGCAGAGCCTCCAATCCATGTATGTCTATGTGCTCACGCTGATGCCCTTCTTCATGGGTGTGTGTGTGGTTATGGAACTGTCCATTTGTTTCTCTGTGGTCTTGGTGCGGTCCAGTCTCTTCATGGTGGTCCTGATGTGTGATATTGTGCAGGAAGTGTTCGGTCTCCTCTCCCCACCTCCCCTCCATTATTGTGGTGCAGGCCAAGGCAGGGGAGCTTAAGTAGAAGAGGCAGCCAGCTGCTACAGTAGCAAACTCAGATACACTGACAATTACTTCTCTTCCTTGTTCTTTTCCTGTTTTTCTTGTTTCCCCTCTTTCACTTTCTCCATGGATGGAGTGATTGCTGATCAGCTGGTGAATGCTCTCTGTTAGATTACACTACACATACAGACGGCAGAGCAGGCCCATGCATCCACAGGGAAAACACGCACGCACGCGCGCGCGCACACACACACACACACACACACACACAGGAAAATAAGAAACAGAACAGGTTCTAATAGTATTATTAATGTCCTTAAAGAAATTGTTTCTGAATTAATGGATTCATTGGTGATAAAGCTGTTTCCTCTCTGACAAGAACACACAGACACATACCACAAACAGCAGCTTTTACAACAGTCTCAAACTTTTGGATTAGAGACTTAGAGATAGAGATTTTAAAATCAGGTCAATGTTGACCTGTTTCTTTGGTTTTGTTCATGCTAATGCTCCATCATTATTAGAGCCAATAAATCAGAAACGGTCAGATTTACTCCTTTCCAATATACTGTTGGGCTGCTGTTGTGAATCACAACCGTTTAGAGTTGAACCATCCCTGTGGCTCACAACAAAGTGCATTACATTACAGTCGTTTAGCAGACGCTTTTATCCAAAGCGACTTACAAAGGTTGTGAACCCACATGGTCAAAAAGTATGTGACTCTAGCACACCCTTGACATATTAAAAAAACTTTTACTCTAGGTCATACGTACTTTATTATTTTATTGGATCCCTTTTCATTTTTAATTACCCGTTAACACTGCTAGCTACCTTAGTTGATGGACAGGAGATATTATCAGTCATGCTCTGGTCAGTCACTACTGTATACTTTATAGTTTTATTAAATCTCTTTTCATTTTTATTGTGTTTTTTAGATCACTGCTAGCTACATTATATGACTGACAGTATTTTTTATTGACAGTTACATCACTGTTAACCACCTTAACTGACTGACAGTAGATATTATCAGACATGCACTGTTCATTCATGTAGATTACAGCTGACAAACAGGAAGTCCAAGGACTCTTCCATTCATAAACACCAATACAGACATTTTGTCCATGCTGTATTATGGGTGCCATATTGTGGCACCCATCTCTGGAACAAGTGTTGGCTGCCAACAGTGCCCTCCATGAGATGCATAAGCAATGGCTAGTATCTGACTTGATTGTGGAGCTTGGGACCCAAAACAATTACATACATTTTCTTGGCTTGGGTCCCACTTTATTAAAAATCAGTGACGAAATATTTTCATGGCAAAAACCTTAATTTCTTGTGGACAGCAGAATAAACCTCCCCGCAAAAATACTCACTGACAGTTATGTGTTCTCATTAAATGTCCTCAGGTTACAGCAACATAACCATGAACACACATTCCTGTTTTCATGAAATGACATTTTGAGAGCAGAGCTTTTGTCAAGTTCATTATATGTTCCCCCAAAAGTGAAAGAAACTCGATTTGAAATTCAAAACAATATTTGTCCTGTAGCTGACTTTTGTGGATTTCTTTTGGAAGGATATACATGACTAGTTATCCTTAAAAGTAAGGATAACTAGCTCCTTTGAATTTGAACATATCACTATACACTATGTGTAAGTATCATATACACATTTGTAGGTGGAAAGATAAAGCGCTCCTTTCTTACTGAAATGTAGAAATAGAATTGCCCAAAAAATGTTTCAGTCCATGTCTCAATATTTACTGATATAATTTGATAAAACGTGTGCGTTGCCCTATCTTTTTTCTTTTTTGTTGTTGTTTTTATTGTCTTGTCAATATTTAACCGCTGGTCTTCTCTTCACATGCAATTTAAATGTTCCCCGTTTTTAATAATTTTTTTAATAAAAAACATTTTGGAAGCATATTGCTTCCTTAATCTTGATTTACTTCCTGTTGCAGGATGTTGGGGCGGGACATAACACAATGGGATCAGCCAAATGGGATATCCGTTGGGGAGAGGAAGGCAGTTTTATGGAGGGGAGGAGGGGTGGAGGGGCAGGGTCATCCAAAAATCTGTGATGGTTTTATTGCTTGTCATTTTTTTAAAGCTTTTCAACCCAAGCCTTAACTTTGAGCAACACACAAAAAAGTTTGTTCTGTCTTGCTTTTTTCATCTCAGAAATGTCACAAAAATTAGATCTGTCTTGAACATCAGCAATACAGAGAGAATTATATACGTGCTTTTATTTCATCTTGCCTTGACTACTGCAATGCCCTGTTTACAAAAACAGATAGAACACCTCCATTGTGTTCAAAATGCTGCAGCAAGGCTTTTAAGAGACAGGATCATACCTCCCCTATTTTGTCTCTTCACTCGTAGCCTGTCCATTTTAGACTTGAATTAAAGGTTTTACTGATTGTTTTTAAGGCCTTGCATGGTCTGGCCCCCATTTATCTTTCTGAAACTTTGAGCCTGCACACAGCCGGAGATCCTCAACAGGGCCCGTCTGACTGTTCCTGTATCCAGGCTAAAGACTGAAGGTGACCAGGCTTTTGCTGTCTTTTAAATCACTTCTTAAAACTTACTGATATCATAAGTCCTCTCTGTGATATTTGGCTTTTACTTATTTTATCCTTATGGCCTTGTCTGATATTTATTTATTCCTTTTGTCAGTTTGGCTTTTACTGCTTTGTAACTCTATTCTGTCTTGATTATTATTATTATTGACTTTTATTTTTCTTGGTTGTGAAGCACTATGTACCGTTGTTTTGAAAACTGCAATAAATAAAACATTATGATTATCATTATGATTATTATTACTACTACTGGTTCACCATGAGGTAACCACTAAATATACATTGTTTTCCAGGAAGTTAACGTATTGGGGTTTTAATATGAAAATACAAGAAAATAAATGTTTTGTTAAATAGGTGTATATTATGACATGGACGATTAGCTGACAAACAAAATTAGCTGCAAGGTTTTACATTTTATTATGACTTGAAAAGTGTCACCAAACATAGAGGCTAGATTCAATAAAAGTCTATAACGGGATATTTTTCTAACAGTATTTTGCACGGAACGGAACGGAACGTTTTATTACAGAAATTATGTCTTCAGAGGAATAATCCTTCATTGAGAAACCTGCAACTGGTCCATAAAACTGCATTGCGCAGACATGGAATCTGAAATAAGCTTTTCTCTTTTCTCTAAAACCAAAAGTTTGGCTTTTCGCTAAATGTGAGCAGATGGTACTAAACTTGAAAAAGCTATTAGCTAATAAACTTTTTGAAAAAATGTCCTAAATCTATAGACCCTCTGGGAACTCTTAAGGACTTAACCACTGAATCAAACTCTTGTGCCACGCTGTTACCAATGACCAGCATACGACCAAATTCATAGGATAAAGTTTAAATCTGAACATTTTCTCAGCAAAATTGCAATAAACGAAAAGCGAATGAAAAAAATCTCTTATTGAGAAATCCACATTATTGTCGAATTGATCAGTCAACAGTCGGAGCTACCTGGCTGTTAGCTTTTGGACCTCGACCTCTTTCCAAAGCGGCTGAGGTGAGTTAGTTAGTTACCTGTCTGTCTAAGTGACTGCTGACTGCGGAGTTAGCCTAATAAAACTTACCTTTTCACACGACACTTCGCCACACTGCACACGTTTCTCCAGTATGTTAAAAAGGGAGCGAACGGACTCTGCGGTTAGATACTGTTGTCCTGGTGACACCACACCGAGCACATCCCGGTAGGCCTCCTCCACAGCGGTCCAACTCGACATGGTACCGAACGAACCCAAACTGGCAAACAGAAAGAGAAGCGGCGCTGGCGAAACCATCGTTTTCGTCTCAAATCACCTCTCTTAAAAAAATCAATTAGTAAAAAAGAGATTTAGCAATTTTAATAGCAGGCTGATGAAGTCCAAGTTAATTCTGCCTTTCTCTCACATCCAGACTCACATACACACACACATTTCAGCATACAGACTAGAGCATACAGACGTTATCAGTTTAAAATGACTTGACTTCCACTAGACCTGGACTCTGGATTGTGATTGGCTGAGACGTGGCTCGAGCTGTCATATACCTGTCCATTAAATAGGAACCCATTCTCACCTGTGCAGAGCTAAAAAGCACAGACCCCAGGGTCAGAGAGCATGGGAGGTATTTTCAGGTCAGGATTTGTGGGTTTCTGGCATTATTTTGCATGACTTTTCAATGCAGCCTTCAACAGCATCACCAAAACATCTCTACAACTAATTCACTATTTGACTGCTGCCTGCTGAACAGCACATTCATTTTCCATGAATGCTGTCTGTTTTTCCAGTTTTCACTTCATCACAAATGTTACCTGCCATCTTGCATGACCTTTATGTGCTTATATGACTGTATACATTTACTATTGGTTAGACAAAACCAAAAAATATACATATTTATATTTCCTAATTTTCATTCTGAGTGAGCATATCAGCAACTTGAATGTCCTATTTTTCACTGCAAGTGAGTAAGAGAACTGGCAGGTATAAGTGTGTTTTCACCACAGCTAATGATAGCAAATGTGTTTTGGTGAGCTTCACATTTCAAAATCACAATCAAGCAAGACTGAAGCCTTAAAAATCTTCTTTATTCTGTCTGTCTTCATCTAGACAGTATTTCCCCTTCATTACTAATACATCACTGCAGAGCAAAACAGCATAAACTGTACACAATAATATGCAGCAGCAAGAAAACTCCCCCACAGCAGCAATATAAAAGTAAGTACAAAAGTACACAAGTACAAAATGACAAAAATAGACATTCAGACCCTCTTCCCCAGCTCCTCCTATACCCCAAACATTCTTGAAGAATATGAAAGATAGTAGAAGAATATAAAAAGAAGAAACATGGTTACAAGCAGTCACTCTAGGGGCCTGGGCTCTGAAGTCCTTCTGGACAAGTCATATTGCATGAGTCATAATCAACACCTTGATGTTTCTTCAGCACCACCCAGGATTCAATCTCACAACCTTTGGTGCCACTGGTAAGTCATGAATTCACTGAGCCAGCTGAGCAGCAGGTGAACTAGTGGTTGTTTCACTGTGAACAAGAGTTTACAAATGAAGCCACGGGGGGCTCAATTAGGACTTTCCTTCCACATAGGGGCAGAATTCAACATAACCTAAAAAAATTCAATTATAAACCTAAAATTATAATAATCGGCATTCTTCATGTAGACAATATGAAAATGTTAGTAATTCTTTGTACAAATATTGGCCACTCCATAAGCAAAAAGCTGATGTTTAAAGATGCTCTATTTTCCATTGACTGTAATTGTTTGCCTGAGGGCAGCATTCATGATGCTGTCAAAAAATCGATATTATTATTACTATATTCAACATTTATCAATTGAGAACTTGACTGTGTATAGTATCATTTACAGATGTTTTCTGTACTGTGGGCACAATTTTTGAAAACCCTGTAGATCATTTATTGTAGAGGGTCTGAAGATGCAAGTTTGGTGTCATTTGAATGTAGACTGTAGAGGGGTTAGCTTGAATTAGTTTTACATTTTTTATATAACCAAAGTGATTGACTTCATAAGTGACTAAATTGCAGTGAAGCAAAGATCCTTCACATATTGACAGATGTGTACAGCTCTGAAGGAAGGAAGTTTTTAGATGAAATTGATTGCTGTAGCACCACCATGAGGACAGTTGGCTCCATACAATAGTGGGCATGGGACTGGACCTCTGTCCAAGAGGGACCAACAGCAGAGCTGGCCGGCCCCTAATAAAGGAGAAATGATGGCTAAATCTTGTTTCAGCGTATGTTTATTGCTAGATTATACAGCACAATGCCTGCAAGTATTGCTAAACAAGTCAACCAAAGTATTTCCTTATAACAAGATGAAAAATATAGCTAGGTGTTTCATAAGTTGATCAAATGACACTAACACAATGGAAATGTGATGTCAGCGTTGTCTATAAATCAGTATATTTCCTTGTACCTTGACTTACTGAAAACTACACTCAGCGGTCACAAAGGAAACAAAGAGTTTCTGCCAACCTTTGTTCAAGCAATTTCTTTTTATGTGTGATTTTTCAAACAACAGAGCTTTCTCAAGGAACGTTCTCAAAAGTTCATTGACCGAAATGTCAACTATAAAAAAGGTACAGAGGTTAAACTGCGTGAATGGTAATTCCTTTTTCTCATCTTATATGGATTTCAACTTTGGGTTGCTTGCATTGTGAGAGAGTGCAAGTCTGCAGGTTTAATTACAGTACCAGTCAAAAGTTTGGACACACTTACTCGTAGAAGAGTTTCTCTTTATTTTTACTATTTTTACACACATTTCAGAATAATAATATCATCAAAACTATGAAATAACATGAAAGGAATTATGCAGTGAGCAAAAAATGTTAAATAAATCAATACTATCTTAGATTTTAGATTCTTCAAAGTAGCCACCCTTTGGCATTAGGCATTAACAAGCATTAATTCCACAAATTAACTTTTAAAGGCCACAATCACTATGTGTGCTTTTAAAATAATGATTTAATCATTGATCTTCAACATCTCCACCTCTAAATTTAAAATTTCAAGTTCTAAATGAAAACTACTCATTGGGGGTGCATTTCAAAAAAACTTTTTTTTTTAATTTAAATTTTAGTTTTGAAAAGAAATTCATACATAGGGATCAACTTCACTATTTATATTTGTCTAAGAAACTAATTTCAAGCATTTAAGCATAAGCCTTTAGATCAAAATGTCTTTAAGATCATGAGAAACAGTCAGGTGTGTCCAAACTTAAGTTTCCATTTAGTACGTTCCTTTGTTGCCGCCAAGAGGGCTTTAAAGGCCCCCTGAAACCCCCTGAGGAGAGCCTCAGAGGATATGTGGACCAAAGGTTTGAGGCTTTGGAGGAAACAATTAATCAATCCTTAAAGCAGATGGAACAGGCAGTGGTGGACTGCATGCTTAGGAGGGAC
>OOFE01050123.1:5459-18234 GCA_900323365.1 Monocentris japonica
GACATCTGAGTAAGGGTAATCCCAAATGTTGTAGTGTGGCAACCCGAATGAAGCAAATGGGTTGAATATTGAAGCAAACTTGATTTCTCTGTTGTTTTAATTTTATCCTTCCACATACATTTTAACAAAAAAAAATCCCAAATAATTGTGTTTTGAAATAACTTAATAGCACAACAAAAAGTGCAAAAAGTCAAGGGGGTTGAATACTTTTGCAAGGCGCTGTATGTTCTGTAAGAGCTTGACTTGTAGATGGAAGGCATGTTTTCAGATTAGTGAAGCTCTCAAACATCAAGAAAGACAAACATCAACAGCAAAATAAATGTAAACTCATGTTTAGTTCTGGCAGACTGTCATCCCTGATGTGAAAAGATCTGACAATACATTTCAGAGTGCAAACAAGCACATCATTCATGATGAGCTGCGACCTATTTGGCTCGATGACACCAACTACACCTCCCCTGCATTGCTTTCAAACTTGTCTCTATTTTTTTTTGGAAATGGCCTTGGGCTGCAGCAGGTGGCCCGCACAAGGTTTGATGTTAGATTAGCAAAAACATTTTAATGTTTCCTGGTTAGCTGTCAGAGCTTCACACTTTTGTCCAGACAAAAAAAAAAAAACAGGAGTTACACACAGATAATAATCAATAGGATACTCACTCCCGACGAGCCATCACTCGTGTCAATGCAACTTTGAGATCAACGGATATAAATGATTAAGCATCTCAACTTGGGGATCAACAGATATAGATGATCAAAAGAAAGCTCATTAGCAAAGGGGAGGGGCTTAAATGACATCGCCAATAGATAGAAAACTCTCGAGTCAGATGAACCATTACTCGTGTAAACTTGGGATAAATTTAGCACAATTTTTTTCAGATTTCTCGAAAGGACTGACAGACAATGAAAAAACAGCCAATTGGAAAAAGAGGGAGGGGCCTAAAAGACATTCCTTGAGTCCTTAACTTCTCCCCTTCCCCTCCCTGTCCCACTCTATCACACTGTTGACCCTGTCACATGGCATCTTTCTAATCAAATACTGTGAGTGTGATGACATACAGGATGCCATTAAGGAAAGCCTTGGCTATTCACACCCTTCTCCTCCTCATCATCATTACAAAAACATGCACGCACACACTCTCTCACACACACACACACACACTTGTGCTCATTTACCTTTCATCAACTTTGCTTGTCATTTACCTCCCTCCTTTTCATTTTTCTTCTCTTTCTACTTCATGGCCACTGCGAAAAGGGGTGACTTTGTTTGAGAAGCGGTGGCGTGGCGGCAGAGGGGGCTGTTTTTTTGTCCTTGGTCTCATTGAGAGTCTTTTGCTATTCATTGGGGCTAGGCAGCCGGGCCGGCTAGGGAGGCAATCTTATGCAGATCACATTGAAGGGCTTCATTACCTAGAAGCCAGCTACTTTTTTGTTCTCCCTCAAGGGAAGAGCGGGTGGGAGCATTAGGCTCGGCAACAGAGAGGGATGGTGAGAGAGAGAGAGAGAGGCAGGGAGAAGCACAGAGAGAAACATAAAGATAGAGAGGGAGAGAAAAAAGTGGATGAGAGAGAGAAAGATGCAGAGATAGAGGAAGAGTCTCTATAGGCCACGCTGGCAGGACAAATTACACCTGAACAATAGCATCTTTACAACAGCATGGTGGATTTATGTTAACACAGCGGGCCAGAGCAGGGATGCACTTTAGCACGTGGTAGATTTTGTGTGCGTGTGTGAGGTAAGCATGCGTGCGTGTGTTTGTGCACGTGTGTGCCACGGGTGTGCGTGCTGCTATATATTGTATAAGCCTGCCTGCACCCGCTAGAATGAATAAATGCCCCAGGAGGCTCAAAAGGGCTTACATTACCATCTACTAGACCAAAGACTGATGATGTCACATACATAATTCAGAGGTACATGGGATAATAAACAACATTTGATGAATTAGTAATGTGTGTTGTGTGTCTGTGTTTGAGCAACCGCGAGCGTGCACCTGTATTTGTTTTTTTTCATTACGTCCGCACAACATATGTGCTTCCCAGGTGACAATCGGACGTGCCCAGGAAGGGTGGAGAATGATGAACTAGAAATTTTTCTCCGTCAACTATCTGGCTACAGGCTAGAGAAGCAGCGAAGAATAGATACGGTTATACATAGAGAAAAACATTCACAGGCGACAAGTATCAAATACCCTCGCAGACGTACATTAAAACAATCCTACACACACACACACACACACACACACACAGGTGTAAATGCTGGTGCCAAATGAGGTGAGATAGATATGAGTAGCAGGTTATTTACAGAGAAACTCCAGCATGTCAGTTAAATCCTTTCTGCCTTGGAGGCCTGTCCTATCCCCATTTAGCATGGCCACAGAAAAGGGCAGGCTGGCAGGCAGGCTGCCTGGCAGTTAGACAGGCCTGGGACAGTCAGAGCCTTGGCCAGGTTCACTGCTCTGACCCCCCCTCACCCCAGCTCAGACTGTGAGCTTCCCACCACCATCACCACAGCCCTGCTCTGCCCTGTCCCTGCCCGGCTCAGGAGCCTGCTCGTCAGATGTGCCCCGGCCCAGCACTGGCCCAGCTCTGGCCCAGCTGCCCACCATGTTAAAGGGCCAGGGGCCCCCTGCCACTCAGTCCATCTGCCAAGCTGCAGACCAGAGTCTGGGATCAGAGAGGAGAGAGACACAAACACCAGACACCCTCACTCTCAGCACTCTGCTCAAGGCTCAACAGAGCTATGCCAGATAAAAGATGCACTATAAATGTGCTTCTTTTACTTATGTGGGTTGCTCTGACCCTGAAATCCTGCTAGGGTTTCTTCAAGTTAAACTGTAGTTAATGCATTCAAACTTAGACTTTCGAAGACCAAGACATTTTTTCTTGCGATATCAGCATAATGCAATAATATTTTTAGGTACATCAAGGAAGGGGATTTTTATAGCACATCTGGCCCAAGTGGAGCATAGAATGCTCTCAAAATAGCACAGCATTCCTTGTATTGATCTGAGAGACGGCTATGTGGAGAGAAATAAATGTAGAGCAATAGAAATGCAGGGGGTATAGCACTTTAATTACGCACACAGGCCCCCTTTATGCTACAGCTGTTTTGGTATAGTGACAACTGGGCTATAATTAACGATGTCATGTAACTGGTAATGCAATTTTGCTAATCCAACTAATTGCATTTCAATTGTTGTATGTTGCTTCCAGTGTTAGCAAGTAAATAGAAAAAGAAAATCCCAAAGGGTGCTGTTACAACCATCAGATAAATAGGACCAGCTACAGTTCACTAAGTTGTTGACTTTTTTCATTTAACACACACACACACGCACACACAGACACACTCCCTTTGATATAACATACAGCGATGTTTAACAGTGCTATCCGTCATGGAGCATTATGTCTCACTTATGATACTGTGTGGGTATTAAATCCTCTGTGATCTGTGATGTATGTTGGAAGCACGAGGCGCTCAGCTCCGATAAAGGTCCGCTCACTTCCATGCGTCTCCCCTTGATCAAGTCTGCTCATTTATCGCCAAAATCGGTGATGACAAGCCTTTACTTATTTTCCAAGCTGCCGGTGGTGGTGAGAGCGTAATCAGAAACATCATTAAGGCCCTGCGTAGACGGCTGTGCCTGTTAGCCCTGTTACCCGCGGCCATAATAACTCCGAAAATGCAAATCAACTCCCGGTAATCTGTTAATGTCACTTCGATTTTATGTCTGCGCTCCAATTTAGCGCATCCTGACACATTTGGCGGGGCCCCCGCGCTTCCATACACGGATTCATTTTGCTGGGGTTTCAGAGAGCGCGGCCCGCGAGAAGGGGAGACGGACCATCTGTCTGTGCGCCCGTTTATTAAATCGCCCTGATCGTGAAGCGCGGGCACCGGCAAACACTCCCGGGGGCCCTCCCTCGCACGAGCTGCCACCCAAAACAACTTTCGGCACGTTTGTTTTCGCGGTATAGCAATTATTGTCATTCACGCCCCCCCTCAGCGCAGGGAGGAGGGTCCTGCGACCTCCTCCTAATTACCTGAATCGTCACTTCAAGCAGGCTTTGTAATTTCCAACTACATCGCAACCCGCTTGTTAGCTGCAGAAGGGTAGCAGAGCCTCATAATTCCAGCATATGGTCGAAAGACAGAGGGAGAATTCGTCAGCTTGTACTGGCCTTAAAGTCATAGACCCCATTAACGGGAAAACACGCTCTGCTAATCCTGTGAGATTTGTGCAATCCGTGCAAAAACAGTCTAATCATGGACAGACTTGCACAAATAAGCAACAAACTCACTTTTAATTGGAGGGAAATTGAAATATAATTCTGTCATGAATATACTTATGGAACTGACAGTCAGTATAGGAGCGATACGGGAAGGTGTAGAGCGCAACCAAGATTCATTTGATGAAATAAATCGGTAATGATCTTAAATCTTTGACAGGAAGCTGGGCTCTTCAAGCTCCCCCTATTGTTAGTGAGTAGGTGCTTGTTACTCTTTGCCGTTAGTGCGGTGATGCACAATGCGATATTTTTGGGGTAACTTTTCTCATGCCGACATGACAACGCAACAAGGTCAAATATCTACGCGCACGTCTCCTTAAAAAGAGAGATTAAAGCAGCAACGCTGAGTTAGGTCCTCGGCCACTGTTGCATACACACAAAAACTTTTCTTCCTTTACTTTCTTCTCCTGACTGAATATCTTGGCAGTCTGTGTTACGGAGCATAAAAGGAGATGCTAGAGAGCACTACTGCTGGGAGCTCTTGTGCTGAGGCATCGTTGAAAGTGCTCTTTGTTTTTAGGATTATCGAATAAATAGAAGAAAAGATGAGAAAACATGAGAAGAAAAGGAGTTCCAAATTAGAGAGCCTCGATGAGTGATGACAAATTCAATGAAGTGTAGCTTTGAAAAAGGAGCAGTCTAAACCAACCAAAGGCTTGCCTTAGACTGCCTTTACTAGTTAGAGCTTACATTCCTGTTTCTAACCCTTTATTAACAAAACAGTCCATTTCTAATTCCTTATCGCCAACAGTGTTACCCTGGCTGCTACCGGTTAGATCAAACCGTGCACCCACCGGGCATCGCTCTTCCAAATGCAGCCGTCGCCTTTGGCATCTACTGCCCTAGCATTGTCACACTGTACTTCGAGAGGCAATCCGCTAAACAATTAAAACGGCGGATGGCTCCTATCTCCGCCATTCAATAAAACGAAAGTCAGAGAAAAGTCAGAGAAAGCCACACGTCTTATCCGGCTGGCCCCTTTAAAGGAAGAACAAAGGGTCTTTCTCCTTCCTTTCCCATTAACCTCTATGCTCCTCCGCACACAGGAAACACGGCGACCTCAGTGGCCCATGTCACATATCTCATCCAGCTGCGGGGACCGCTTCCTAAGGGGGATGGTGACATTCAATGAGGGGGTTTCTATCTAGCCGCGGGTCCTTGACAGATAAAAGGTGGGTGTTGATATTTGTCCCTGGTTGTACTGATACCGCACGGACACACACTTGATAAAGGTGCTGGTAAGACATTGATTGAAGTCTGGCGCAGAACCAGTAAGCCTCAGTTAGTGGATGATGCTGTCTGGGGAAACAAAAACCAGCCTGGATGGTGTGAATTAAATTTTTGATCATTTGATACAGGTGGGTTAGCACTGAGCGGAAACACATTAGCACACTCGGAGTTGTTAAGAGCCGACCACCAGACGTAGCGTATCCTCTCTAAGCATGCGCCGTAATCCCTTTTTAATACTTTTCTGCTCTGTGTTTCTGTCAAGTTTTTGCTCATATCCAGCAGACATCGCATCAATATCCGTTTATTTTCTCCCGCCTTTCCTGTAGACTTTATTAGCTATCCGCCGCTCGACGCGCTCTCGGTAAACCACTGAGTTCGGCACAAATTCTCATTTTTACTGCGATAAAAGATGAAGCGCCGTTGCAAAAAGAGCCTGTGATTTATGAATTTGAGGAGAGAGATGAAGGCAAAAATGACTTGGCCGTTTGTTTCTCTGGGCGCTTTCTGATTTTTCCCATAATGCAGCGGCGCATGAAAACTTAACAAGGCGAAAACTAGTCATTGAAAGAAAAGCCTTTCAAGCAAACAACTGAGCATTGGTGAATGTTTAATTAATCAGTAGTGACAAAAAGGGAACAACAATCAACAAAGAGACGCCGACTTCCATTTTTCATGCAGCATTCCCACTGGCAAATCAGAGTGCTGTCAACTACCACTTTGCTCCCCACCCCATCTCTATAGCTGTTCCCGCACTACACTGACAAAGCCCTTGGAGAGCTGCATTTCAGCTGAGATCCAAACAATGTGCGGTAGGGATCAAGCAACAGAGTTCACACAACAGAGTTCACTGTTATTCAGTGTTTACACGGATGCTTTTGCATTGTGTTTTGTTCCTTTTTTCCTTCCGCTGCAGCAGCAGCAGCTAATAAGAAGCAGTTTACTGTATATCATCATGAGCCGACGCTGAGTCACCATTAACTCGAGGAACCGATTGCAAAGCCTGCAACCTGCAGATGGGATTTACCAAACAGATTCCATTACATCCGTAACACCATCTGGCCTAGTGTGTTATGTCAGCTTCATGACAGGTAACAAGAGGAAACCCAATGAGGAATCACAATAACAAGCGCATACCACCCAACAACAGACCTCACCACCCGCGCTGAACTCCTCCAATGTCAAAATGGCCAAAAGACAAAGCCCTGATCTCCTGCCGGCTACTGATGGAAATATTTTCTACAAGACTCCCGCTGCTCTGGGGTCAGGATCAACGCTCGCTTGAAAAGGCCAGTGCACTGATCCACTCGCAGGCTTCTGCCAATCCTGGGCGAGCTATACGTTTGAATCATGTGATCAATTAAATGCATGGATGGAATAAGAATGAGAATACATGAACAGATTTACAAGATGTGTAAACGTGTTTGTGGCGGCATGTGCACTAGTTCAGGGTGGTTGGAGTGCTGTCTGGATGGATGCTATGCCTTGTGGCAATTAACAGCGCGCGGTGCTAGCAAAGGTTGTGCTAACACATGCAAACTCTGTATGACAACAGTGTTTTTTTTTTTTTTTATTCTGCTGCCTGTTCCGCCTCTGTGAGCATATTAAATTTTGAATTCTGTTAAAAAAAAACGATCCATGTGCGCTAACCCTTTCTATGCCTTTCTGTTATGTATGCTATTTCTCTGAGGAAGGAAAAAAAAAAAAAAGTTGTAAAGCCCTATTTCATCTCCTTTTAAATGCTCCTAATGCAAAATGAGGTGGTGCACAAAGTGATTCAATGTTTTCTGCTCCTGGTTTCCTCCCCTCCCAGTTTGTTGCATCATCTTGTATATTCAAAGCCTTCGAATTACAGCGGCATTAGCTCATGACTGCACACATGAAAAGGTTAAATGATGTGATAAAAAAAAAAAAATGTCATATATTCCCAAATGGTGCACATGATAAGACGGGTTGGCCCGTGATCTATCCAAACGTGGGGAATAGTAACGCTTATGCCAGATGGGCAAGCGTCTGTATGTGCTGATGTGTCAGATTTTCAGTAGGTCTTTTATAAAAGATTCATTTCACGTTCCCTGGTTTCCTGATGAGGTCGGCCGTGTCATTTTTATCAGCTTGATTTAGGTTTTGCGTATTGTTTGTTAGACTTGTAAGTGGGCGTATTCATTTGTTGAGGATGGAAGGTTGTAATAGTAGGCCTTGCTAGGTGTATGTTGGCAGTAATGTTAGTTGTTAAGCTGCAGTGGTGAACTACTGGTGAGGTACTGGTGGTGGTTTTATTGTATTTTTCTTTGTTATGCAGCATCTTCACTTGCCAACATGCTCACAGCTGGCAAGCATTTACTAGCCCTGAGCTGCTTTTCACTTGTTTTTTTCATTCACTCATCATTATCAAGCAATAACCCATCAGAGATCACTCCTCTCTTTTGCTGAGCAGCAGAGACTGTCCTGACTCACCGACTGTAGACATCTCTGGAACAGAGGCCCGGTATGGGCCCTCAATGAACTGCGGCGGATTGTCGTTGATGTCCTGCACTTTGATGATGAACTCCGACGGAGCCTCCAAGGGCTTGTCCGTGTCAGCGTTAACGACCTGGGCTGTAAGCGTGTACTCGGCCTTCTCCTCGCGGTCCAGCCTCTTCATGGCGTGGATGTCGCCCGTCATCTCATTGATGGCGAAGATGGTGCCCGCCCCCTCACCCGCTAGGACGTACTTGATGTTCTTGCCGCCCACATCCAAATCAGTGTGTAGCTGGAATAGAGTGGGAAGAAAAAAAAAAGTTCAAGTGTGCAGCAAAGTCATCAGTTTGATCCCACCATATATAGAGAGATGGGATTTTTTAACGAATGCAAGGTGACATGCTCAGCAGATTTTGCAGATTCACACACTGTAAATGCAGATAACTGTACAGTATGATTGTGCGGCGAGGACACTAGTGTGTGTGTTGCCGCTGCGCTTTGCGGCAACTGGAGTAGCAGGGATACTAAACGTGGCTCAACATACTCTTTGCTAAATGAGGCCCACTGGGGACGATAACTTTATAAGTAGCACAGGAAATGGACCTTAGCCTACATAGTGCCTCGTTACAGATCACAAATGCATCATACAAATGCAGAACGTGGTGAATATTGCTCCCTATAGTGTGAAGTTCACACAACTAAAAAAGTGAGAGGCTCTTTGAATGTGGCATCCCCACGGTATGGGTAGAATAGAAATGCCCTGGAATCCATGAAAAAGAGGAAAGAGAAAAAGAGGAAAGCGCTACACGCTATGTTTGCAAAAAGGTTGGCTCCGAAGTGACCGGACGATACTGCGTGCTCCTCATTGTTTTTGTAATTACAGTTTCATTAGTTCACCAAAGCGGCATTATGTGCAAGGCTGAGCGCTCGGCTCCCACTCACCACATAGGCTGAATATAACTACTGAGTTACACACGCTACATGAGGCTGTTGCTAACATCTGTGGACTCAAGAGCAGGCAAAACCCTTCTGTTGTGTCAAGAGGATTCGGAGGCTGAGGACAAACGGGGCGATGATAGGTCGATAGGAGGGAAAGAAAGAGTCAGAGAGAGAGAGAGAGAGAGAGAACCACCGGGGCTCCAAGGTGAGAGAAGGAGGGAACTTGGTTATTATTTCAATCAACACAGGAAGTGGTTCTTTTGAGTCACCTTTGAAATAAACCCCTTGATCCCCGGGGTAAGGTGCTTGCAGAGAGGAGGAAAGAGGCACGAAGTAGAACATGTGCAAATTCGACAATGTTCAGCATAGGTGTGACGTTGCGTTAACTCTCTCTCTATATAACCCCCCCCTCACACACACACACACACACACACACACACACACAGGCATGCATCAAAACATCTGTATTCAGCAGCTTTAATTTCATTTCCTGCCACAACAGAGATCCCTGTGGGAGCGTGGCTAGGGTGCAGAATAGCAAGGTAAAAAATCTGTCTGTGAAAATCCCGACCTCTAAACCCCCCGCAATGTTTTTATAAGGCAGCTTTTATGCATATACTGTCTCAGAGGTGTTGTTTGCAGACACTGACAAAGCACATTCACTTAAATTGTCACACCTTGCACTTTTGTTTTCCTAATTGTGCCATCATTTCACATGAAAGATGTAGCTCATTAACACAAATGCCTCGCAACATCCTGCACACTGAGAAACCCTTTAAATGAGCCCAAATTAATTTCATCATGTCTCATCATGTTTTTTTTTCATCGTGTGTGTGTGTGTGTGTGTGTGTGTATGTAATTGGGAGTGTGTGTGCGTGTCCTTCACAGGAGGTAGATTTAATTTTTTTTTAGCTTGCGCATTGACTTTGGTTATATCATACATCAAATGTAAATCTTCACCGAATGTCTTTGCATTGCCCCATCTGTGGATTTGTAGCCCCGTCCAGTTGATAGCACTGGGGTCAGCCATGCTAGAAACACCCTGCATCCTGTAATGCCGAGTTTGGTCCTGAGTTAGCATGTACAATTTTTTGCTAGATGTTTAATATCTCTTGTTTGGCCAATTAATGATGAAATTGCGACTTATTGTTGCCACACTGTAGCTGGCTACAATGGCACAATGTAGTTGACAAGTTCACTTTTGCAGTGATAGATCGACGAAGGTAATCTCTGCTTAATTGTTGTGTGGAATAGTGGCATGCAATTACTGAAAAAATGATCTTGCATTGAGGAAAAAAAAATACTGAATTATTGATATCGGGTGCAGCGTAAATCAGCACTCTTTGGACACTGCCGCTGTAACTAAGCTATGCCCGAAACTTTGGCAGAGCTGCAACCAGCCACAGTTCATGATTTTGTCTCCTCTGAATGCCCTACTCGCCCACTTGTTAGACAGTCATGACACCAGAGTGCACGAGTGATCTTTAGAGAGTATAATTATTGAAGGGAAGAAAAGAAAAAAACAAAAGTCTGCCACAGGTCCCCGCCATTTGTCCGAGTTACCTGGGCAACAATCGGCGGTATTGACGGTGGCATTCAGGAAACAAGGACAACATAGCCATGTAACCTTGATGATGTGTTACAATGCACACTGTAGTAATGTTTGCAGACACACCAATGCAGCATATTAGTCACATGACTGTTGGGTTGTTAGTTGTTTGTATACATCACTGCCTGCTCAGTATAGACCACGCTTTAATGGTTGAACAGCAGCCTCCATTACTCTTCACACACACCGGCGGATACCTTGTGGAAACGTCACTTTTTTCAGTTGGAACTGAAACGTGATGTAGCCCTTTATATGCTTAGCAACATGGACGACCATAAGGGTCTATGGAACCCTTTCGAAACCTTGTTTGCTCGAAGGAATGCATAACAGCAGCATGTGCTCAGCTTCATTCCTCTCGCCATCAAAGTAAAGGCTGGACTTACATTATTCTATGGATGTAAACAGAGATGAGGAAATAATCTCCACCCGGTGAGTGGTGTGTTTCCATAGGCTGAGAAAGTCATTACGACTCAGACGCCTTACTTTCAGTATCCTCGATGGTGGAGAGACAGACATCCGTATAGTTGGAAGCTGCAGTTCAGGAGGATGAAGAAAACCTCTGATTGGAGAAATTATCCTGTGGCTGTACTTTACACTGCTCTCTACTTCGTGCAAGTTTTGTTGCACGCACGGGCACACGCGCACACACACACACTCACACACACACACACATATGCGTACACACCATTTTCCAACCACAACCCCCAATCATGGCTGCATGGGACTACTTATCCTGTCAGCGGAGGAGGAAATATGTCAGTCCCTGCTGAAGATAGGCTTTTACAGCAATCACTGGAACAATCACTGTGTCCTAATGAGGAAGATTCTACCGATTCGAGCCCTCCCCCCCCCACCCCTGGGCCCTAAGCTCAACATACTTAAGTGTAGCAGTAAGCCCTACATGGGGAATTAATGATTCTGCTCCTTGTCAGAGCAAGTAGCGGATAGGGCATGTGCTCTTCCTATGTATGAGAGAGAGAGAGCGAGCGAGACAGAGAGAGAGAGAGAGAGAGGGAGGAGATCCTGTCACTGTGAGGCAGGTTGTCAGCCACTGTCTGCTGGAGCAGACTGCATACAGTACATCAGAGTAGTTTCTCCTCTGTCTCTAAATCTTATCTCGGGCCTCAGTTAATCCTCGCTTGGGGTCAGAGATCCTCCTCTTCGCTGCATTTGACCTCATGAAACCCTGCTCGTTAAATATATATGTTATTAATAACAGCCTGTGTAATCGTTTGGAGCTTACAGGCCTACGTCCTGCGTCCTGTATTCAGATTTTCTGATGATGAAAGATAAAGGTAACAGATGAAACTTATAAAAAGCCTTAGCGCTTGCCTTGAAGAGAAACCTGCACGTGTTACATAATGCATCGCAGCATTGGCTCCAAACACCAAGTTGTGATCGTCGTACGGTGAATAGGGTTGTTTCGCCAAGGTTGCATGACCAGACCAGATCGCACCTGGAGAAAATGTCGTGTGAAAAGCTCAAAAATGCACTAGATTTCACGGTTTATGTAAAGTGTACGGGAGCCCCAAGGCCATGCGCCGGTGCTGCTATGTAGCGCCTCTTGTAACAGCCAGATGTTGACCTTTTTCTATAACTCGCCATGCAATGCACTCAATTATTACGGTACAGTTATCCTCATTTGCTCAGTGGGAACCTGCCTTACAGAATTAATCCCAAAAAAAAAAAATCTCGTTCAAAGAGGACTCTGTGATGCACCGGGGCGACAGGAGGTAATGCATGGGCAAAACTGGTAAAATTAGAGCCACCATTTTTTCCAACTGTACGCCCTCGGGCTGCGGTAGCCTAAATAGTTACTCGAGAAAAGGTTCTGCTCAAACACGTCTGGAAATCAGTTCCAGCCTCCTCCCATTTGTTGGATTTCAATTCGGTTAATTACACCTACATGAATAATCTTTAATTCTAAATATTGCAATAACATTTTGAATGTACGGAACAGATGGCGCAATGCATGATATATGATACACTTAGCTATTCTTGGGAACATTTTCCCTCCAGTCTGTCTCGTGGCACGTAGCGTTTTATCAAATTGGACAGAAAAGTTCCCTTCTGGTGCGAACCACAACATACTTTACTTGGAGGAACCGTAATAGGAGGGAGCATCGATCGTCCTGAAAAGGCCACTTTGGAAATGAAAAGTTTAATTCGAAAAAATGTGCTATCCATTTTAAAATCTAATTGTAACCTGGAATAGGTTCCTTAATATTTCAAAACATGATTCGCCCCCCCCCCCCCA
>OOFE01050124.1:10835-27784 GCA_900323365.1 Monocentris japonica
TAGATAGAGTGCAAGAGAGAGAGAGAGAAAGGAGGGAGAAACTAGAGCCAGCCACTAACTCAATAGAAGGCGAGAGAAGTCAATTTAGTTTTTCTGCAGAGGGCATATTGCAGCAGTTAGCCAGCTCCACAGCAGTGAACAGCATCCTTTCTCTGTCCAGGGGACATGGAAAGGGGATACGGGCCTAGCAAGGAGATCAAAACATCACTCGCTACAAGGGCTGATGGGTGTGTGAGAGAGACAGTAAATGGCTAGAAAGTAGTTCCTATGACTGCATTAGAGTGGAATTGAATCACATAGTCAGGTCAGATAAGTGCGAGTGAGTCAGAGAAGGGAATACATCAGAAGGATTACTACACTTGTTTTGAACAATTTCAACAAAACTAATGTGATACCGTACCATATAACCCTTGGGTGCAAACTCACTACTAAGATCCCATAATCTCCTCATCCATGTGAAACTGATACTTTTGGAAAGTTTGAATGGAAGAAAAGGAAAAGTGGTTCAGCTCCTGTATTCAAGTGGTACTGGTGAGGGCAGGGCAGGGCAGGGGGAAAGCATAGCTAGCAAAGTATCTGTCAGTGCGAGTGATAACCAATGCACAGACCAAATGAGAATGGCATCCATGTTTTATCAACTAAAATAAACTAAAATAAGGAGAATCAGTTGACGCCCATTTAGCCTTTTAAGCAAGTCAGCATCTTTCTGCACTGGCAGATGGTGCATTGCTAAAAACAGGACCACCAAATGTTACATCCATCATCATCCACCACCACTTCCAGCAGCAGATCCACCTAAAAGCCTGATCTGTGGCACATGCTCTGGTGGTGGAGGTTTGTGGCTGGCAAACACAGAAGATGTGCAGTCAATTATGGGGATTGGAGAGACAGGGGTAATAGACTTCTATTGCCCAGACCAGCCTATCCCAGTAATGGGAAGGCCAAAACTGCAGGACCGTTATTGCGTGCTCGGCAGATTTGCCTGTGAAATATGGGCTAGCAATGCTGCTGCTTGGTGGATGGATGGCTGTGTGTGTGTGTGTGTGTGTTAGTAAATTACTTCTCATTAACAATCTAATACTGCAGCCACTGTGGGGGAGCACTTCATACTTGTGTAGCCAATTATTTGTATGCAACCTTTGATAAGAGCCCTAGAGGAAATGTATGCAGGAGGGGCAATTGTAGCTGTTCAGCTTCCTGAATACAGCCTCATTCAACATTTACAATGTTAAACTTGGGCCAGTAATAACATTATCAGGCCACAGTGGGTGAATAGAAACAAAGTTAACTGTGATGTTATGGATATGTGAGACGCCACAAGTACATTATCCAGTTGTACTAGGCATGTATTGTAACCCCATTCTGACTATCCTTGGATACTAACTCCTCCTTGTGCTTCCTTTCATGGAGGAAAGTTGTGGGGGCTTCATGGCATTTAAGTGTTCCTGTTTCAAGTCTTTTTAATGGTAATATTGAATGAAAATGATGCACCACAACATAGAGTTCGTCATGGTATCTCCATAATAAGTGCTGCTTTTCCTGGATTTCTCATGTCTAAGGTACCTTTTCATATACATTGGATGTTGATGGTAGTTTTCAACCATCGCAGACAGGGTTTGTGGATACAACTTCACTATACTATATAAGTATTATCCTACTATATACCTAACCCTAAAATCATCATTAAAAAGATGTAAAACTCCAGTGTGTGTGGTGTGTATCAGCCTCATATGCTCTGATGTTAGCCATTTCTGTCAGGTTTTCTTTTTACATTTCACCAATAAATCTGACATATGACACTCATATGTCTGGTTTCAGTTTACTATCGTAGTTAAGTGGTTGGTATTGAAACAATAAATGCTTTCAGTATGGCAAGTCTTTCACCTAAATAATGAATGTACTGCTCTATGTGTGTACTATTCCCTTCAGCAGTACAAGCAAATGTCTTTGAACCTTTCAGATGTTATTATGCCTGTGCTGTCCGCCTACCTGAACATGTTCCCTTCTCACATTTACAGTTTCATCAAAGATAGTCAGAATTGGGGTAATAATTGTGCCTAGTATCATAGGGAGTGCACTTGTGCGGTCTCATATATGACGGTATTGTCTCCTACTCAGTTTTCCTGTTCACACAGACCTAGACAAACTTTCTCCTGATTGGTTATTAGTACTTTCTCCTCTTAAATTACTCTGATGCTGGGTTAGTTATGTGGATACCTTTGTATTTTTGTAGCTCTCCAATGATAAAGCAATTTGTTTTAACAGAGACATTATATTAAGCAACATGTTCTGATTTGATAGTGGTGTGCTGTTGCATGAACAGAGTCTGCAAACCTTGAAATGTACCAAACCCTGGATTTTCTAAATGCCTATCTGGACCCAAGAGCCACAAGAACAGTGGGTTAGTTATTACTTTTAATTTGCTTCATGAATTTCAGAGGAAACTGGAATAGCTACATCTTCCAGGGGGGACTTTTTGAAAGCAGTCAGATTACGTTGTTTTTTGAGGAGATTACATTTATGCTTTGTATACAACAAATACATTTTGTAGCTCAAACAGTGAAAATGGTGTCATGATAATCCTCAATATTTGTGATCAGATACTATGTTGAGAAGTTAAGAATTTAAGTAGAGATTGTATGATAAGAATTGACAGAGCTAAAAATACAAAGGAAATTATTCTCTCCACCTTGCATTTTATGCATGCATGTTCACAACTGAAAATGAAACTTATATCATCATTAGCAGCTGTGCTTTTTATCCGCTAAGCTTATTGATGTGTTTCTAGCGCACAAGTTGAGATATAAGATCTCTGGGCTGTGGCAACTAGAATGCATTTTACAGCTTCCAAAGTGAAAGTGGTACCAAAAAATTGAATACACGCCTATAGAAGGCCAAATATAGCAGAAGATTGAAGAAGATTGAAGAGAAGTTCTAACATGAAGTCTGTACCAGTAGAAGCAAAAATACACTGAGATGTTTATAGGAAATGCATCTAAATTATTAAAATAAATAATTATTTTATCAAAATTGTCAATTATACACCCAACCCTTGTTGTACAGTGGCCCCGCCAGGCTGCAGCTTGCTCTCCATTATTAATGGCGCTGGAGAGAAAGAAAGCACTTACACACTAATCTCTCTCTTCCCCAGCCCCTCTCTCTCCTGAGCTGAAGTGGGAGCAGCCACATGAACTAGGTAGTGGGTGTGTGTGTGTGTGTGTTGAATGGTTGGGATGTACACCGGTACCACACTACACACTGGACACGTTCATCACAACAGGGTAGAATTTCCCATTCAGAAAACAAATATGACCGGACTTCCCTTCATCTGTAAATCAATATAGTCATTAATCATCCCAAGTGAAGGGTCCCTCTCACTAACCGCATGCATGCACGCATTCCCTTACAGTCCCTGCAGCACATCAAGCAAGGATACACACATAAAAGCATATCTTTTCTCATATATATATTTAAAGATTATTTTAAAGGGATTTCTGCTTTATTGGACTGTAACCGTGGAGACAGAAAGGATGACATACAAAGGTCCCAGGCCAGTCGCAGGTATACGGTATGCACCTGAGCCTACTGGGGCTCAGGTGCATACTATCTTAGTTATCACTTGGAGGTGCTTATGGAAACTATTGTGAAAACAATCATTCAAGGATCTTTTGCTCTAAGCAGGTCGCAGGCTAACTAGGCAGTGTTTTTGAAAGTGGCTTCCATTGAGTTGCTGATGTGGCTTCTCTCTGTGATGTGAGTCCAAATCAATATGGGCTCCACCGGGACACTGTTTCTACCACAGCATCACATTGCAGGGACACTCACTGGGACTGAGAAGCTGAAGCTGTGTGTGTGTGTGTGTGTGTGTGTGCGTGTGTGAGAGAGAGAGAGAGAGAGCGAGAGATTGCATGCCGTGACATCTGACAGAAATTGAAAGTGAATTCTCGCTCTGTGCACAAAGGTCACATTTGGGATACGACACTGAAACAAATCTTCTAAATCTAAATGATCTTTCTAAATGGTGAATATTCCCATAATAAATGAATAAATATTAAAAAATAATGGATATTAACATAGAAAATTTACAAAGACTGCAAAAAAACAGCAGAAAGTGGGATCATGTTAATACAAGCTCAGTGCCTCCGTGAATCCAGTTATCACTTTAAGGTTTCATGAGCAGGATTGAGGTTATTTTAAATGTGATTTGGTGTTTATATTTTGCCAACTCAAAAAACAGAAAACTTTTAGTCAATGTCAGAATATTAATATGGATGTAAATGCACTTATTGTTTATTTGGGAGAAGCTCCCAGGCCAGCTTCTGCTTCACTGCATCGCCCAGGGTTACGCTGTCCCCACCCACGTTCCCCAAGTGCACTGTGGGATCTCACCACACGGGAGACAGCCTGGAGACAGAGAGGCTCATGGGAGTGAGAGGGTGAAGAAAATAGTTGGGGAGTAGAGGTAGAGAGGGATATGAGAAGGCAATGTGATCTCAGCTCTCTGGCTCCCTAGTAGATCAGGTGCCTTAATCTCTTCAATGGAGAATAGAAAAATAAAATAGTGAAATAGTGAAAAATTGCAGCTAAGGTTGAAGTGAGATTTTCACAGTAATACAACTTCCTCTTCCTTTTGTTAATCAGATACTGCTCAATAAAGAACAGACGTGGTGTGTAGAAAATGATTTTTATCACTCCATGATGACGTTTGATAGAATCCAGGTAAAGAGTAATGAAGAGTCTCACCCTGACTGTCTGACCTGAATATAGCAAAAAATCAGAAGGTCATGCAGACAAAATAAGGGAATGTTTAAAAATAATTTTTCAGTTGATTTTACTATCAAAGTGCATTAAAGCATATATTCCCAGTTTCACAACAATAAAAATGTTACATAAAAAAAAAATCGCAAAAATGATATTTGAAACACAAGATCCATTGTTGATTTAGATTTAATTTCTGTGATGAAATTCAAGGAGGGAAGCTGAGGTGCAACACTCTCAGTGAAAAAAAAGTCCAAGCTTTAATAATTCATCATATTAAAAACATGACATTTCATAAATGGAACTTCAGCAGATGTGGACTGAAGCGTCATGCTTTTAATATCCTGAAAGACTAAGGCTTTTTTTCACAGAGAGTGCTGCAGCTCGTCTTCCCTCTATGTAACTTCATTTAAAGTTAACATAGCACCCCTCTCTCTGGTTGCTTGAGCACCGTGATGAAATTTTCAAGCCATGTTTAGGGAGGGGTGTAGATTCACAATTCAATACTGTTTCTGAACTGCTGAATGGGCTTCAATAGGTCATGTTTTGTTGATATAATGTGCATTTTTTTTGTATTCAGGGTTAATTATTGTTCATTTTAAAATCACTTGCCCTGAAAAATGCCCTACAAAAGCCATACCTTTATAATTCAATATTGATAAGGTGAGAGGTCTATTTCCAAGTACGTACAGTACATGGTCTATGCCTTAAAAGGGCTAGTTCAGCACCATGGATAGCACCCACAGTTTTCATCAGTTTGAAAAAAGTATGTGATGGCGCTAGGGGTACTCTCCACTCTATACGATCTAAGAAAGTAGACATGCCTTAAGTAATATATAAAAATATCATATATAAAAAGAGTAAATCATAAAAACAAGTGCAAAGTGATTAATTATTACATAATGACATTGTCAAAATAACCACTGGACAGTCAAACACTGAACCTTTTGTTTTGGCTCAATGAATTGGTGGCAAGGACCAAATCATGTCATGATAATTATGTTTTTTGGTGTGTGTGTGTGTGTGTGTGTGTGTGCGCCAGTGTAATAAGCAGCATGCGTGAAATTTTTTTTTCATACGAAATGATGTAATCTGCTTTCTGGTATTGATCTTTTTGCAGTTGTGTGTGTTTGTGCATGCATGTGCATATGCATGTGATGTCATTTGGGAGCTCTCGGTCAAGAGCGAAATACACAGAGCCTGGGGATTATCATCCATCATGCAACACACACACACACACACACACACACATGCTCACACCCTGTCTCCATATCTGCAGCACCCTTTTACACTGCTGCTTTCATCTACTCAATCCAATAGGCTACGCATGTCACTTCTTCCATCATGTAACCCTACAGGCTTCTCCAAAATGTGCTAAAAGGTCGTCTGTCCCTGAGTTTTGTGTTGTTGCCCTAATGGTGATGATGTTGATGTCCAGGGTTGTAAGATACCATAGTTTTGTGAATAAAATTGATATAGCTGTAGTGTTTTATTTTTTACCTATTGTTCACATTTTATGGCTGTTTTAATTCTATGTTTTTTTAACTGCATGATGTTGAGGTTTTGAGGTTTCAGCTTACTCCTTGATCCTCTTTTTAAGGAGAATACAGTTTGATTACTTTCTGTTACTTTCTACTTACTACTGTTTGACTAAGTTGAATGCTCAAATCAAATCAAATCAAACCACATTTGTTTGTATAGCCCTTAATCACCATTACAGTCTCAAAGGGCTTCACAGTGCCCAACGTGTGAAAACAATAAATGGTTGGTACACGACATCCCCTAGCCTTGGACCTTCACAGAGGGCAAAGAAAAACTCCCATAAAACCTTTAAGGAAAAAATGGAAGAAACCTTGGAAGAGAGGGATCCCCCTACCAGGATGGTCGGGCGTGCAATAAATGCTGAGTTTGGGCAAGCAGCGTATACACAATGCATACAAGTTTATTTGGGTGGGAAATCTGGCCTGAATTGGTAGCCAGTGTAATGAGGATGGGTGTTGGGTGTTGGGATGTTGGGATGGGTGTTATATGGTTGAATTTCCTAGTTTTGGTCAGGATTCTGGCAGCAGCATTCTGAACCAGTTTTTTAGTTTTTAGTGCGCCCAGTAGGTAAGGCCGAAAAGAGGACATTGCAATAATCAATTCTCGATGATACAAAGGCATGTACTAAAATTTCCGCGTCTGCCTTTGTTTCAAATATTTTTCATATGACAAGTGAATTTGTTGTAGTGAATGTTAAGGAATGTCCGCTAAAGATAAAACAAAAGAGAATAATTTGTCCCACTGCCTTACAACCTATCTCTTTTACGAGCACCTCTCTCTTACATGTTCGCTGTATGGGCTCAGAAGTATTGTCAGGGCACTTTGGCTCTGTCTCTTGCACTTTCTGATATTGGTTGCTTGTTATGTTGGTTATCAAGGAATTTGAACCTTATTCTGATGTTGTACTGATTGTAAGTCACTCTGGATGCGCAGTTATGTAAGATAGAATAGAACAGATAGACTGTAGCTGGCTTTAGACTACAGATAGGCGACTTGGTTGATGGATCGCCCTATTCTGAGTGATTGTGGGTGATCCATTGCATCTATGTACGTAGTGGTCTGCAGCTACAAACTTTTGAAAAGGCAAATTGTCTATTTTGGGGCTTTGATATTGCCTTTCATAACGTTACGTTGTTTAAATGAGTAAACATAGCATTACTTGAAAATAAACAGAAAACTCACATTTCTACTCAGTGGTCATACATAGATTTTAACTAATTATGTAGTTGCACTTCTTGTAAATCATTCTGCACAAGTGTCTGCCAAATACCTAAAATTTAAATGTAATTGTAGACTCAAGGGGGTAGCAGGAAAGATCACAAGAGATTCTTCACCGACCGATACACAAGGCTTGATGTACTGTATCTATATCTTGTGCTACAGTTTAACTTCATCACCTTACCCAGTGCATGTGTGTGTGTTTGTGCCCTCTCCAGTCCAGAAACAGTCTCCAGGCGGGTGATATAGACGGGGCCAAGAGGTTGGGGCGACTGGCTCGCCTGCTCAGTATCGTCTCCGTCATCCTGGGCCTACTTGCCATTATAGTCATCTCTGTTTCAGGTACAGTAGCTAATACAAGTAGAGCACATAAACTGGGCTTCGGTTTAAAGGGTCCACTATTATGAATGTTGAAAGATTCAAAAAGACTGAGGTAAAACTTACTCAACGGATGAGATGTGCATGCCAAATTTGCAGACTCAGTGCTGCCTAATTCACAATTTTGATGCTTGAGATGCATTTTTTTTAAAATGGTCAATTGATATTTTTCTTAATTGAGGCCCAATGTAAGCATGTGTGGTACCTAGACAATTTCTATCTATCATATATTTTGTTTACAGTATAGCTCATAAAGATGTGTGTGTGTGTGTGTGCATGTGCAAACTCACAGACACAGATGTATGACAGCAAAGAGTATACTGCATTACAATTACAGGGTGATATATGATACCATCACAGAAGCATGAGATGTGTGTACTCCTGTGTGTCCCAGCTCAGCAAATTTCCAAGCTGTGTGTGTGTGTGTGTGTGTGTGTGTGTGTGAGAGAGAGAGAGAGAATATGTGCGTGCATGCAGATTGATTAAGCACTGCAGCGACTGTAGTGGACTGACTGTACGACAAGGAGAGTTGCCTGTTCCTCAAAGCCCTTAACACCAGGTACACCAGTCAAATGCTGGAGAAACTTGGCTCTTAGTGTAACCTCTTGTCTCTTTTTCATCTCTCTTTCACAGTAACCCAGAGACCTGGGAAATAACTGGGGGAAAAAGAGCCGTGAAAGACAAACCATGGATGCAACAAGTAAAAAAAAGGGGGATTTTGTCAAAAAAAAAAGATCCTAACCCTATGCCATACTATAATTACATCAAGAAAGCAAAAATAGCCAACTCAAGTAACCAAATGAAACAAAAAAAAAATCCAGCAATGCATGCATTAGAATCCAGTAACATTTGCTTGACAAAAATAAAAATAAAAAATCTTGATCGAAGAAAATGGGGATTAGGAGGACCATCTCTCTTAATGGACTGAATAATCGACTTCTTTAAAGGAAGAGGATGATATATGAGGAGAGAATGAAGAGGAGAAAAAGAAAATGATAGAGTTTTTCTACATCAAGAATGGGATAACTTTCAAAACAGACTCTGGGTTTGGACTTCAGTCTTTGGACAGCTGCATTATAACCCGTATATACAGCCTGTTTCAAAAGTAGGTATACATTTTTATATACATTATTCTAGAAGTATAATTTGTAGTATTAACAAATGCTTAAAAGTTTAATATTAATCAATTCAGTGTTGAATTATTTTGTAAAATTATTAAAAATTGTATACCTGCTTTTCAAACACACAGTATATTCCTTGTTGACCCTCTTGCATTCAAAGCATATACAACTACAGATATATTTGAAATATGAATATGCAGAGATATATAGATGTACATTTTATAAAATGTTTGTATGCTGAGTGGTGCTGGGTTTGTTGAGACACGATAGCTGCTTCGTCAGCACTTGGATTATCAGTGGAAATTCAAGGTTTTGTGAAGGGGGCAGGGAACACATTTTTGAATTTCTTTTTTTTTTTTATTTTATATACATTTTTTGACTAAAAAAATTGAGACCAAGTGCATGCCTGAATGTAGCAAACCAAAATTTTCCATTTGGTTCGACTCATCTAGACTAGATCATTATTGCCTGTGTTTTCTTATTGAGCAGTCAGAGAGGCTAATGGTGAGCACATGGAAGAGTGATTTGTGTACATTATGTGGGAGTCCAGCCACTGTAGAATGCGTGGGGACTCTGATCTAACCCTCTTATACCTCCCTTTACCTCTCCTAAATTACTGGAACCTCGTCTTGCTTTGGGAGGGGCCTGACTATAATGATGCGCATGCCCGCCCTCCCACCATCTTCCTTCAGTCCCTCTCATCCATAACACCAAATCGAATTTCTGTCTCTGTATTCCTGTCAACCTTCATCTTGCACCCCGCAAATTCCATTTTACATCTCAACTCTTACTCCCCTTACCATGCTTACATCATAATACTTCGACTGTTATATGTCATTGTTCACTGATGTCTTCTCCACCCCTTGTATTGGTATGACATGTATTTATATGGGAAAATATATATGCAATATGTAGGCATGCGATGGGCCAAACAGGCCTACACACAGTCATGTTCTTTGAGTAATGTTGCTGCAATGATCCTCATGTTTAAAGGAATATTACTTTGGAGTTTGACTGAGTAATTGGCAGCATTTAATGCATCTTTCTATACAATGCAAGCACGTTAAACTGTTATTGTAACATTGTCAAGGAAAAGTCACTGTATTATGTCCCCTGTGGCTACACAGGACTGTTCTATTGACACACTACAGGCTTATGCTCCAAATATATGTCAAGTCACTGTAAGACGTTGTAGCATTATTTTCAAGCCACATTTCTTTCAACATACATGTTCATTTTGTGCAATTAAAATCAGTAATAATTGAGATAAATATTCATGTCCCCCTGAAGTGAAACTTGAGCAGTGGTAGCATTTCATTAGGCTGCAATGGTTGTTTTGTTAAGGGCTCATAGGCGTTCGCTAGTGAAACAGGGAGAAACACAGCTAATTAATGTGGGAGGAGAGAGACATTTATCAGACTTGATAAATGAGGTTGTTAAATAATAACTATGCAACCTCTCCCTGGGAGATTAGGATGCTTCAATAGCTTTGGCAAAATGAAAATGAAGATCATCAATGTAAGGCTGAAGAATAATAACCGAATAATTGCAATCTGTCAAATGTTACCACAATATAGCACAATGTTTTGTGCAAAATGGCTTTTTATCACTTCCATTCCAAGGCTTTGACCACCTTCGTCAAAACATATAAATTGAAATTGTACATAAAGGTCGTATTGTTAAATCTTAATCCAAACATCTGAAAGCAGCGAAATCCAAAGATTTTCCACTATGTTTACTACCAAACTACTATTACACTTCATTATTACTGAATCTTTTCTATAGATCACCAAAGCCCAGGTTAATTCTGCTTATAGAATTAATCTTTTTTTTAACAAGTTATACTGTACTGCTTGAGTGTTATTTTCTGAAGATCACATTTTTTCCCCATCACTGAAATCGTTGGTCTGTAACAAAATGCCTAGCCTAAGCACTGCTCTGTCAGTAAAACAGTTCAAACCCTCAATTCATTCCTAAATTTACGTGTATGATTTTCCTTTCTAAAATATGTATTTGCCAGTTTTCCATCTCTGTTGTGTACATTTTTGCATGTCTGGAATAAATGTTACCATGCATGGTCCACGTTTTGCCTTTTGATGATATCTGAGCCGTCATGTTAACAGCTAGTATGTGTCTGAAATTAGTTGGTTAACAATGGACTACCTGCCCATCAGTGTACTTTACCAACTGGTGCAGAAGCTATGGTGCACTGACATTTCATCAGTTGTGTAGTATGTTCACGGGCAAGAAGAGAGATAGTTAGGATTTATGTTAGCAAGCCTAAATTCTTTGACTCATCTCACACAAAAGGCAGATCCTGATACTTCAGCCACAGACCACACAAACCTGCATTTTCTATGCTCTTGACAGCCACAATGACAAGGAATAGATCTCCTGGTAGATTTTGCACTTTACTCAAAGCCACCACACTTCACTACATAGCAGTGGCCTGACACCCACCCTGAGCATAGCACAATCCTGAGATACACGATACAGGCATGACCTGGGGCAGAGAAAGATAGTCCATTCACCATGTCCCTAAGATTACATCATTTCTTTACCCCAAGACCAAAGGTGAAAACAAAATGATTAGCAACTGTTTCATCAAGGTAAGGTGGCTCAGTTGGAGAAAGAAAAACTGCACACAACTCTGGAATCTTTCTTCCATTAAAGAAGGTAAAAGCATGTTCTGGGTTGCAGATGCAAATAGTCCATCCTTTAATTTTCCAATTGTTGAAAATGAGTAACTAAAAAGTTGGAAATGTATTGATGAACCTGCTAAAGTTGGGCTTTTTAACATAAAAAGCCTTTTTACCCATCATTAACTATAAGCGGAGTGAAGGAGCACTGATGCATCTTTGCTTTAAACAGGAATGTCCTTTCTTGATGGATATACTCTGTCATTCAGTGGAGTAGACATCTGTGCCTTGCGTTGCATTGTGCATCAATTGCTGGGGAAAAAAAATCCAGACTTTGTGCTTTGCAGAACTTACTGTAGCGGGACCCTTCTTTCTGAGACTATTCAGTGCTCAGTTCAGCACTGGATAAGAATGGCTGAAATATTCAGGAGTTCAACACACCAGCACCACTGTAGTTGTGTCTACTGAGTGTGTGTGGGACAGAGTTCTACACACACAGATCTGTGCCAAACTTAAGACTTCAGCACAGCTTTTCCCTCTGAAAGGAACTAAGACATTGGAGGTAAGATGGCAGTGGGGAAAGGGGGGAAAAGGCAAAATGGACACAATTCTGAAACATCTAAAACAGCCACGATTATTCTACTTTCAAAATTCAGCATTTATGGGCTGAATGACCTGAATTTCTTGAAGCGTCCATGGTAATAGTTACCAAATGCTAAGTGGAAGTTGCAGTGTGAGCCTGGCTACCTGGCACAGGAGATGACAGGGGAGTGATGAGTTTGCTGTGGCGAGGCCAGCAGGAGAGCAGAATGACAGTTTCCTGTGGAGTGCTGGGGGACTGCTGTGACTCCCTGCAGACTCCTGTCTCGGCATCAAAACGGAGGGAATGAGGACAACAAAGCAAATTTATCCCCTTAGGTCCATTGAAGTGAGGATATTTTATTTTAAGAATTTGATTCCAGCTGTGTAACAGCCTCAAACTGTGAGACAAAAACATTGATGTTTCTCACTGCCTTGCTTTCTCAGTCTTATAACCCCACCAAGAAACTCTTTAATCTTTAATCTAGTGACTCTCTAACCCCGTCTGGAATCACTCCCATCTTGGACGAACTCTTCAGTTTTCACCTTCAAATGCACTGTTTGAGGTGGCTTGAAACCAAAGTTAGGTACAGAGGTTTAGCAAGGTATGGACCACACAGTCTTTCTCTTCTAAAGGGAAAAATGCATGGAGTGTCCTGGAATAACTCATATAGTATTACTGCCATAACAATAACTCCATCCTTACAAATCAACATTTTTATCAGTAACTACACATTGCTCTACTTTACAGCTCTTGTAAGATCCAAGAAGAATCACATCTGATAAAAAAATGACTTGATATTGCGTAATAAGGTGATGAATGGGCTGTTGTTAAAGTTGACAGAGAAAATGAATTAGAAATGAGGGTATGAAAGCAAACTAGTTGAGAGGTTTCACTATGCCGGGGGGCCATGGTGGCTAAGTTGGCCAAACCATACCATGTAAACTAAAATTACTGAAAGGCCAGACATTTCAATGCAGTTCAAACCATATATTTAGAAAACTAAAAATGTTGAGTATCTAGTAGTGTCACACACTTTCTGTACATACTGAATAGGAATAATTTATTAATGCACATTTTACAGCCCATGATAATCCACCCACCTCACTTCATCACTTAAAACCATTCAACTAAAAATCTTTCAACCTCGAAAAACAACATTCTGCATCAGTCACGGTCTCTTTAGTCCTTGGCTCAAAGTCTTTCTCCAAGAGAGTAATCAATAATTATTTAAAATCTAGTTCTATTAGTACTTTTGGTCTCCATTCCCTTCTTGGCAGAAAAGCATCCAACCACCAGCCTTCCTCCTGCCCCACTATTAAGTACAAATGCAGTAGTTCATGTTGGCTGACACTGGTCCTGTCCCAGAAAAGGACCAACCAAATGTCCTTCTGCTCAGCATCCTCCAGGGTCCTCTAATCACTGAGCTCCGTCTCGTGGGGGTTCCCGCGCTACAAGGAGCAGAATAATCCTGCCCCTCATAAAGCTTTGGGTTGAGAGGCCTGTTTATCAGTGAAAAGCATAGAGCAGCAGGAGAATGGTGCAGACGCCAATGACTCCGCCTAGGATGAGGGAGTCTCGCCTCTTTCGCAGGTTGATTCGCTGGATGAGGTTGTTGATGGCTGGGAAACGATCTAGGAGAGGAAAGAGTTAAGGAAGATCGAAAAGATTCCAATATACAATGTGTCAAGCCCCGAACCAGCATTCATATAGAAATATACTGTGGGGTCCCAAAAGTCTTATTGTAAAGACACTTTGGATAAGTGTCGGCTAAATGACTGTACAGTAATGACTACCAAGAACTGTTTGTTTTCATCATTTATCAAACATGAATCCATTTGTTTAGTATGTTGATAATCATTTATTTATCAAAATGTTTAGATCTGTGAGAAATGCTAGTATGAAATTGAGATATATCTGAATCTTGTTCGCACACCATTTGGAAAGGTTTTCTCAAATTGTTGTCACATCATGATTTTCATTCAAATATTAACACATGTACACATTGCCTTTTCATGACCCCCCCTCATCCGATGCCTCTGCCTACATTATACTGTTGTCGGAAAAGTGATGACAAACCACAGAACAAAGTGAAATGTAGTTTTAGCGTCTCATAGGCTGAGCATGTAAATGTTCTACCCCAGGGATGTGTGAGCACCTTCTAGTGTTTACAAACAAGAAATGGGAATGGGTGAGCTAACATTATAGATAGGTGAACCACTTGTGTGAGCAGGTCGTATCTTCAACATCACGGGTGTTCCCCAATGGTCCTTGCTCATCAAGGACAATTTTGGTGTAATTTTAAATTGTTTTGACCCAGAATGGCCCAGCCACCACTAGGCATAACTAGTCTTGTTATAATAAATACCCATTAAGTAAAAAGAAAAGTGAGCCTTGCTTTCTGAAGTATAAGAGATTCCATCAGATGAACCAATAAAAGCTTACCTGCAAGAATCAATTGCAAGTTTTCTTTCATTTGTGTACAGTACCAGTCAAAAGTTTGGACACACTTACTCGTAGAAGAGTTTCTCTTTATTTTTACTATTTTTACACACATTTTAGAATAATAGTATCGAGGAATTATGCAGTGACCAAAAAAATGTGAAACAAATCAATACTATCTTAGATTTTAGATTCTTCAAAGTAGCCACCCTTTGGCATTCGGCATTAACAAGCAAAGAAATTCCACAAATTAACTTTTAAAGGCCACAATCACTAAAATAAATCAATAAAAAATATCAATAAAATTTCAAGTTCTAAATGAAAACTACTCATTGGGGGTGCATTTCAAAAAAAACTTTTTTTTTTAATTTAAATTTTAGTTTTGAAAAGAAATTCATACATAGGGATCAACTTCACTATTTATATTTGTCTAAGAAACTAATTTCAAGCATTTAAGCATCAGCCTTTAGATCAAAATGTCTTTAAGATCATGAGAAACAGTCAGGTGTGTCCAAACTTTTGACTGGTACTGTATATAACTTTATATATAACTACATAAAGGTACTGTAAGATCAGGCTGAACAATATGATTATTTACTTTAAAGAGATATGAGATAAAACAAAACTGCTAACAGTTTTGTATGAAAAATCATTTTATTTCTTTGATCCTCTTTCAACCTCTTTCTCTTCTCACCCGTTTGTCCTCCTTGTCTGCGGCCTTGTCCCTTGCCATGGCTGAGGAGGTGGCGGTGGTGCTGGAGAGGCCCTGACCCTGGGGGCCCGAGGGCAGGGCCAATGGGGACACCAGCGGCGGCTGCACCTTGCTGAGGATCTTGGAGCAGAGACGAAGGCAGTGGGTGAGCTCCTCAAGGCCCAGGGCCTGGAGGTTGGAGGTCAGAGCAGCCACCATGCGCAGCAGCAGCTGGGGAAGGTGCTCTGTCTGGATCTCTATGTAGGTCTCCTGGAGGGGGCGGAGAGCAGCACAACTCAAGTGAGGATTTTGTGTCAAAAGTACGGGGTATTAGGGAGGAGTGAAACTGATAATGTTTTGGGTTTTATTTCCCAAGGGGGAATGAACGAATTCTCTTTTATCCCTTTGGTTGTCTATGGGAAATCCTTAATCTGAAGTATGTATGAAAAAGTTATTAAATTATTATTATTAGGTTTTTTTTATCATCCGATGTTTAAATGGAGATTTTTAGCATGGTTTGAAAGCCGTTTCAGAGGCTTTCCCACCCTGGGCACAGAATACTTGTCATCTTTTTGTAAGGTTTGGCCAAAATGGTCAAATTTAAAGCTAATAAATATCGGTGTATCGGTGTCTGCCTTCACAACCCTGTATGGGTGGAACCCTACTAGCAATAACAACCAATATGTGATTGTAATATTCCCTAGGAGTTCATATTTTTTGGTTCTTTTGTACACACCATGGTGAGACAGCATTTGTAGTTGCAACATCTCCCTGGTCCTTGTTTTCTAACTACATTTCCCCATCACCCCAATGCTGTGTGAATCTCTTTTTAAACAAGAAGCCACTTTTTTGTTGACGTTTTTTTCCCTTGAATTTTGAAACAGACAGAGACATGTTGACACAAATGAAACTAATTAAAATGACCCCAAAAAATGAACAAATGAGCAAAGAAAAAAAATCTGAAAATAAGCATTAAATTATGGAGTTTCAAAACACTCATATTTCCGAAAAAAATGTGAGCGATGTGGGAGCAAATTACTGCATGCATGCTAAACGCACAGACACACTGGGCAGAGATTTCATTTTCACAAGATCCACACCAAACAGCCAGGGCAGATGTTTTCGCCACACATGTGATGACGATGATGTTATAATCCCAGTTCTTCCACGGGATCATCATGGTTTTTGCTATTAAAATATTACAGTCAATCATTCTGAAATGATCACTCAAAGCAGAGCGGAAATAGGGAAGGTTTGAGGGATTCTGGCAGGACGTTGCAGAAATGTTATCGTAGCCTCAGTGAAGCAGGGTGAGGTGAAAAAGCAGGAAAGAGCAGTACTTTACCTGGCAGATTACCCTCATGCTTCTAGTAGGCTTCAAGGAGAGAGAGCAGATAGTTTGAACAGACAGGAGCAAGCAGAGCATAGGCCAAACAGTTTGTACGCAGAAAAACGCACACACTCCCACACACAGTCTCCCTGTCCCCCTCACACACACACACACACACACACACACACACACACACACACACACACACACACACACACACACACACACACACACACACACACACATGCAG
>OOFE01050130.1:14509-27395 GCA_900323365.1 Monocentris japonica
AGCGATTATATCAGAAAAATATTTCTCTCTCTCGGTCTGAACTGCAGTATTAAATGCTATCATCAAATCCTTCATACGTAAATAACAGACATTAAGGTTGCTGCTCTTCCATTTCTGTTCCGCTTTCCTGCACTCTCTTTTCATAGTGCGGGTATGGTCATCCAACCAAGAAATGCTCTTGAGAGTTCATTTACTTCTAGTTTTAACAGGAGCAACTTTATCAAGAGCATCCAAGCAAATGGAGTTGAAGTAATCCACTAGATCTTCAGCTAGACTTGCAGCGAAAGACCCACAAATCAAGTGATTGAAAGCAGCTTCAAATTTACTCGCAGTAAAGTAAAGTAGAGTTAATTATACAGGTCTGAACAGTAGATGGTTGGAATGGGCAAGGTAACATAACGGTGGAATGAAAGAATGCATTTGTGGTTATTATTATTATTATTATCCTGTGTTTCACATGGGCAGTTTTAGTGTCCCATGGTCTAAATGCTGTTTCTGAGGCTTTTCCACTTTTACAAGAATACAATTCTGAGGGAAATGGTGAATTCTTTTTGGAATTTCATTGCCATGAAAAGGGTCAAATTTAAAGATCTTGAATAACGGCGCAAAATATCAGCAGCTTCATTAAAAAATTATATCTGTATTGGCCTTAAAAAACCCTTATCAGTGGAAGCCTATTGAATACTTCACACTTTTTTTTTAATCGTATTATTAAATTATTTTAATAAGTGTGTAGTGGGTCAGATTTATAGTAACTGAGCACAATCTAGACTTTTGGTCTGGCTGAATATCCACAGATATTCCTACGCTTTGCCTGTTTGGACTCTGGAGGCCCTATCATTTGCTGTAAATGGAGATGAACAGCAACTAATGGTGAGGAAAATTGCCTGTCAGCCTCTAACTGCCATCCTAAGTACAGCAAGGGAGTTTGCTAAGCTGCTTGATGTTACAGCAATACCAATGAAAGAACAAATCAATAAATCCCACAGACATACAGTGACACATTTGTAGTGTGGTGACAGATTTCCTTTACGGCAATGCTACGGATTATGAACTTTGTTTACAGTTTTTATTCTATTGATTTGGCACATTAGTAGTAGTAGTAGTAGTAGTACTATTAGTAGTACTACGTTCTACTTTTTATGGACCTTGGCCAATCTGGGATGTGGATGCTGGACCCTGGCTGATCTGGAACGTGGGTGCTGGACCCCTGGCTGATCTGGGATGTGGGTGCTGGACCCCTGGCTGATCTGGGATGTGGGTGCTGGACCCTGACTGATCTGGGACATGGGTGCTGGACCCTGGCAGATCTGCAGTTTTCTTGTCTTCTATCTTTCAGCTTATGAATTAGACTCTACAAACATTTCCAAAGGATATAAACCACGCCCTTTGCCTTAAATTAATACACACCAAAGTCTCAAATGTGTCTACTTCCATTTAGATACAAGAATCATGACATTAACATCACTTGACATAGCAAAAATTACATTCTCTGACCTGGCAATCTCTCCTCAATCATAGATTCAGGGAAATGAATAACTCATCCTAAATCATAATCACATGATTCATTCCAAGTTAAGAGTTTAACATAGAGTTTGTCAGATAGCATGTGTGTGTGTAAGCATGGATACCATTTCTATGCCTCTATCAGCGTCTGATTGTTTGTAGGAGGCTGTGTGTTTCTTTTTCATTAAGTTACTGGTAAAAGATGTCCCAGAATTCCACGTTTTCACCAGCATAAGTAAAGTGAAGTAAACCTCAGCTGAGACGGACCAGCCTCTTACTGCTCCAGTGATCAAAGTGGATGCTGACGGTATCTGACATGCAAATAAAACTCCTCTGACCTGCACACTTTATCCACCATCTCCCACTGCCACCGATCAATTTTTATTCCAAGCGAGACCTGTGAGCCACCCCATCCACGTGATAAGTAAATACACACTTTTACAGTTTTCTAGAAATCAAGCTACTCTTCTATGGGGAGGATAAAGAAAGTCTACGTCCATGTCAAAGTCTATGTCAAAGTTAAAGGGGCATTAAGTAAGTGTTTTTCCTGCTCATGTGGCACCCAGAGGAAAAGCCAGGGGCCATAACATAACATAACATCAGAGATTCCTGGCTTTAAAAAAACCCACTTTGTGGTCTGTTATTATTATTATTATTATTATTATTACTAGTAGTAGTAGTAGTATTATGTGCATTTGTTATTTTATTTTATTATTGAATTATTATTGTTAATATTATTTTTTTAATGTTTTTTGGTTATTTTATGTTTCTGTTGGATCTCTGCTCTAATTATCTAGGTTACTCCTCTCTGTTCTGAAAATGGGACATTATTGTTTATGTCAATTACAGGCCACCACAGATCAAGGGGACAGGGGGGTGAGAGGGGCGGGGCCTGTGCCAGAGACTTTGTTGATGATGTTGTAATTCTTACTGGTCGCCAACAGAGGTTGACAGAAGTCCTAGATTATTTAATACTACTTTAATTCAAGAAACTGGTTTGGCAGTCAAAATAGCCCAAATGTAGCATTAGATGTAGTGCCCCCAATGGGGTGGGAGATAGTCTGTTCCAAGGCTGGATGATTGTCCCCCAATGATTGAATATTTGAATGTAGCTGTTGAACGTAGAATGAGTTTGGCATTCAGTCTGTTGTGTTGACTGTCAGTGCTCTCGCTGTCCATCCTCCTGCCTCCCTGACTCTGTTCATGTGCATCTCAGTGTATGATTAGGGATGATTAGGATTCCCTTTGGATGCAGGATTGGACATCCCCTTGGCAGAGTGTGAGCACTGTCACCATGGCAACTGCCAGCCTTACCACTTGGATGAGCCTCCACTAGCCAGTGGTGTCTCAAAATGCTACCACCATGCGAACCAGCTCTTGTGTCTGAAAACCTCAAAGCTGTGACATATAAAATGTCATATCACCCTAATGATTCGGGAAGCACATGGGAATAACAAAGGCTATTATTACAGTAGGGGTGATAGTTACAGTTGTCACATTTTAATATGTCTGTGATTGAATACCAAAGGCAAAGTATCATAGTATCATCTAAATAATACATTACTGTGATATAATGCCATTTTAAATAATATACTTCCAGGTGTATCATTTGATTGTGTTTTGATTGTTTTGTCCTCCATTGAGACCATAATGGAAATAAATGTTTTAAGTAATACTTTATTGTGATCTCCTCTGGGATAAAATATACATTAATTGTCTTATAATAATATAATAATATATATTTTCTTCTCACCTTACCTCACCCTACCCATATTTCATAAGAACCTCAGCTATGAGTCATTAGACCAGTCCTCATAGTGCATGTGTGCAGGCTTCTGACCTGGCACTCACCACACTAGCATGCTAGTCATGGTTATTCTGGCTCTCTCGTCTGCTTCCATGGAAACCGGGGGCGCTGAAATGAGGAGTGACGAATGATTGTGACAAGAACTAATGTAGTATATCCAACAATATATGGGTATTAAACACATATCCAGACAAGCATAATGCTATCCACAGCTTAAATGCTCATTATACTTAAGTAATTGTGGAACATTCATTATCATTGACTTATTTAACAACAGAAGTAGCATGAAACATCTGTATTGCACGTATCTTCAATATGTGAAGTATTTTCCTTGTCATTTGTTATTTTTTTCAGTACCCAGTGCAAAGTGATGTACGCAGTTATCTCCCCCCATCAAAACCTGACATTGAAATTCATTGCATGCATCAAGGAAATGAGAGCCTTTATCTAACCACAGTATCTCTGCTCAGAAAATGGATTTTAAAGCCCTAATCCATAACTGTATTATCATGCCTATCTGGAAACACTGTTCCCCCGCTGCCTTTATGTTTTAAGTGACTGGGGACATTTTTTCACCGTTAAATTGATTTATTTATACATGGTCTGAGAGCATATACCAGGTGAAGGCGGGTTTTAAATGTATAGATGAAATTCTCATGATGAAGAACTCGATGCCCACCCATAGAAAAGCAAAATCCAAGAAGAGATCTCATATTTATACCTTTTATTCCTCATAGATACATATGTCTAGGAGGGGAGAAAGATCTCAAAGAAAACTCAGTATGACTGTTTTATGACTCCTAAGATTTGGATGCTTCTTCTTAAACATGTAGTTTCATCAAGCTTATTACCATTATGTATAGTATGTCACGTTAGCAGCTTCTGTTATCTCCTTCTAAGGGGGTTTTAGGAGAAACATTTGAGATGTAGGTGATCCCAAAATGAACTTTCATATTTGTTAAGATATGAAGAAAAGACTAGTCCAAGCAAAAGATTTTTCCTCTGGGAGAACTTCATTCAGCTGCAACAAAATGATTTATAGCGATATATGTATATCGCTAAATCTTTTAATATTTTTTTGTTTCAAAGGAAACAGATAAACTCGCATTTTATTAAAAGAAATTGTTGTAGAAGCAGTGTTTCTATGTTTGTATATAATATGCTATAAGCTATATTTAATAATGGTTCAGTTGCTAATGTTAACTAGCAAGTGAAGTAGGCTGAGCAGGCACTTCAAGCAGCTAAGTTAGAGCGTCAACAGGACAACTAGCCATTGATTTCACAACCGTGATGTGTACTGTATCACTTTTTATACTCTGCTCTACAGTCTGTTTATTACAACCTAGTTGAGACCAGCTAGTATTCATATTTATATCTGAACTGTGTGCTAGCTATAGCTAACATTGGTACATGTTATGCTACAGTAATTTTTAATAGTTCATTTTATACCAGTGGCAACAAGTACACCAAGCACAAAATTACCTATAAAAAGCTTTGATGGACAGTTTCTTCAAATTACATAATCCCTGTATGCAAAACACTTTTTTTCTTATTACGTAATTTGTAGATACGGAATCTGACCTCACTCATAATATTTTGTAAATAATTTAAAAAAAAAAAATTCCTTAGCAACTACTTGACAGAATGAAACAGAAAAATGTACACTGATTTCATCAACTGAGAAAGTCAATACCTTTATAAACTAAACAAAACTCACTAAAAACAAATGTCTTGATGCAATTTCTTTTGTATTTGTGTACAAATTCAACATATAGAACCGTATACTGATAGGATGAAAGGAATTTGAGTTTCTTATTCACCTTTGTTGTTTCACATTAAATGCATCGATGCATGTGTCGTAGCTCAGTGTGGTCCATGCAGCTCAGATACCGGGCCAGATGTCAGGGGACGTGAACAGGCTTCTGTGAAATAGACACACACTGTCCTGGTTTCCCTGCTGCAGAAAGGCCTCAACTGTGCTTTTCCTACTATTTTCAACCTGTGTTTATTTGGTCCTTGTTGGTTGGTCTCGTCATTGCAACCTTCACCCCTTGATGCATCAGGCTTCTTTCATTGTTGTCACTTCATGCACAGGACTGTGTGCACATCAGTGACACTCCAGGTCATGCAAGGGCAAACATCACATTCGATGTCCATGTGACCCAGTATATATCATATAAAATAAAATAAAATAAAATAATAATAATAATAAATTGTTAAAAAATATTAAAAGAAAGAGGTTTGGTGGCGACATCATTTTTTTTCCTGACATGAAGGCTTCATGAAGGCCTGACCATGAAATAATTGGTTATTTTAGATTTGCTCAGGATATTGGTGATGGTGACTAATTTATCATACATTAATCATACTATTTTACTGACACAGTAGGTATGTGCAAATTATCTATTGTGACTCCCAGGTGTCAAATACGGACGTTTCGGGGACAATCTTTGGAAAATTCTTGGAGAATGTCTCACATCTCAAATGAGAGAGCTGCTCTATAAGCTGTAAGATATGCTTAAGGTTTAACTAAGAAGGGAGGCTACTGAATGTTAAGTTAAATTGCCAGCTCAACATAGATTATTGATATTGTGTTTCAAGGATAACTGCTACACAATCACCAAAATGTAGCCACTGCTGTTTGGTGAAGTTTTTGGTGAAATCAGAAAAAAACAACAACAGCACTTTGTTTTATACTAAATGAGGTGATTTTACAGAAAGTTTGAAACATGCCACACTTGGTCCATGTGACTGTGATCAGATAGGAGATGTTTTTTCTCCTGCTCTAATACAAAGCACAGCTGTGAGTGTCACTGGCAACAGAGAGACAGGCCACAAAGGGCGCAAGCAGCGTTACATTATTCTTGTTGCTATGCAACACAATGTTTGCCAACAACTGACAGACTAGCCAATTAGCGTTAGCTTGCTAACCTGAAGTAACAAAGGGGATAACGTTGTTATCGATTGTTTTGCATGCTCTTGAGGAGGACGAGGAGCCCATTTCTGAAATGGAGGATGTGGGTACATGACGTCCTCAGAGGGAGAATGCAGCACTGAGAGCTGTATCACCTCGTCCAAGAGCTCTGCTGAGATAGAGCCTGTTTAAAGGGCTATTTTCACATTGAGGTAATGCGTAGGCGCAGCTAAACTTGAGACATGTTCGAACGTGCAGCCAAAGGAAGCACCCTGAAACAAATCATGTCCAAAACACCATACAAAGTTTGCATGAGGTGCATGCCTGCTGCAACCAAACCATCGAAAACAATCAAAGAAAAGTGACAGGGGCATTCAAAAAAGCATGTGACGGAACGCCTTTGGACATACTGAGCACCAATTAAACTGTCACCCTTCCTGCGTGTCTTATTGCTATCGGATGTAGAAAGCCCACCGTAACTGCAGTAGCAGATGCAAGAAGCAATGCAGACGTTCATTGTAGTGTGTTACTGCCGCAAAAAAATTCAATCTTCAATTCAACCTTTCCTAAGCCTGTGCAAACCTGATGACACCTTCCTTCCAACCCTCCTATGACACCACTGGGAGATCATTCCTGAACGTTATTTATGACGCCAAAGCCCAAAGTGCTACGGCTTCCATTACATTACGACTGAGGGGTGGGGGGGTGTGCGGCACATTATGTTGTTTAAATAATGAACGCCTATGCCTTGTCACATCAATAAGTCATGCACCAGCTGCCTCTGAAAGTGGGGAAGTGGGGATTGATATGCCTTTTGTGCAGACAATGTAATAATTGATAATTGTAATTATATATCAGCTGTGCTTTCAACTAAAAAAAAGAAAAAAGAAATGTACGATACGGGATACCTAAGCCGTGTCCTTATTAACCCGTACATGCAGAAGCATTCATGCAAACAATGAGCTACATCATTTCTTGGACATGCGTGCAAATAATCAATCACGTTCTGCTCCACCTGCACCGTCTAGTGACTTCAAATGTTAACGTTCATTACCGTGCCACCGTCTCAGAGCTCACAAGGCTTCAACTTCATTCCCACCATGCGGTATGCCACAGTGGATGACTAATGAGGGGGGTCGGCAGTAGGGGAGACCGGGGCACTGTGGGACAGACTAAAAATAGAACGTTTCCATTGGTGATACATGCTGTCAATCATTCACATGTACAGCTAGGTAGTCCTAGCTTAGAGGTATGGCACCACACAGCTTGTTTCACCAATAGAAACGTTCTATTTTTAGTCTGTCCCACAGTGCCCCAGTCTCCCCTACTTACACAGCACATTGTAAGTAAAAGAAACTCCCTCATCACTTAACTCACAAACACTGCACATGTTACACAGGGAGAATGAAAGGATACCCAGCTAATGAGATAATATCTTAAAACTTCCTCAATACCTAAATATTGCAAATATGTTTTTACACTCGCTGGAAGTGGAACATTTTTTTTCGCTAAGGAAATCATGCAATGAATAGTGGCCGAAACACATGTTGATTCAATAGCGACATCGGGCTTGGCGTGATCAGCCCAATGAACAGTTCAATCTCATTGCACAACAGTGACTTTGGGTGTTCTGAAATGTAAAATATCTCCAGAAATGTCATACCTGCTTTCACGCCCATGTATAAGTCTCCGTGGTGGTTGTATGACCTTTAGTTGGTACATTTTAATATAGCCAAGTGTATTTCTTTGTTTATCTCTTCAGATGAAAACAAGAAATATGACCGACATGAGAACAGTAACAACTTGTACAATGCTAAGAAATTCTCGAAAGACTCCAGTTTTCTGGTGGATGTGTCTTTGACTTTAAGGAACCTGCTGTATTTGATACAACCCAGCTGATAGAAGTTTTTGTGACATTTCAAAAGTTTTTTGTAAAATTTGCTTGACGGCTGGATGGAAACATAGCTGACGAGAGAGACAGAAATGGACCTGACCAAGAAAGCTCTTTTCAGTTTTTTTTCTCTCAGTTAATTTCTCTCTGTTTTTTCAGGTTTTTTTTCTCTTTAAGTCAATAGGCAGTGCAAATGGAGTTACTTTTCTCTCTGCAGACTATTCACCTATGTAACATTAAGTCATCTTCAGTACAGCTGACAATGTATACCACCAGCATCTCCCTGTACAGTATGCATCATTGATGACTGAAAGTACTATTTTGTTACTATTGATTGAAGGTATTTTCCTTCCTATATCTGCGGGAGTTGATAGGGCTGCTGATCAATACCAATTAATGATTGATTAATTAATTAATGCCATTTTAAGTTGACTTCAATAAAATGGATGTAGCACTAAAATGATCCTAATAGATTTAAGGTTTCAAAATGATATTAAAGGCTGCTGCAACACGTTTCTATGACGTTGCTTCATCGTTGTGCATCACATTTTCCATCCACAAAATTGGGGTTTGAATGCGGCGGAGCGTTTTGCGTTTTCTGGAACGGATGTAAGATTTCTGCACCACGCAGCAAAAGGCATCTCAAAGAGCACTTCCACTGACTTATATGTGCCATACATTCTTTATGAGGCATTTCACTAAAAGAAAGACTACTTTTCCTATACTTTTCCTTCAAGCACCACATAGAATTGGGACTGGGGAGGGATTGAGATTTCTCCTAGAGAGGCTGCCAAGATTAGCTTTATTATTTATTAAAGTTGATAGATTCTAAATGTCTTCACGAAAATACCCTGAATCTATCTCTCTCTATTTCTCTCTCTCTGTTCGTGTGTGTGTTCTTGTACTTCTATCCTCATGAAAACCGGTTTGAGTTTTAGACCTTGACTATTATAGGACCATAAATGATTGTAACTACAGTATGTAGTGAACTATAGCGTTTGCTCTTTTCCAATAAAGTGTTCCTTGTGAGGGAGAGGTCCAGGAACAGCTCAGTGTAAATGAAAGGTGCAGGGCAAACAATTCAAAATGTGCACGTTATAAGAAAGAGTTATATGTAAGTATGTTCAGTTTTAGGTACGTATATTGAAAAAGAAGGTGCGCTATTGCTTTTACCAGTGCAAAGGTTGGAGATAATAGCAGTCCTGGTGCTTCAGAGGGAGGTAGGTGCCGGAACAGCCTTGTTAATGTTGTTGATCATCACTGGTTCTTCTGTGACTAAAGCTGCTCTTTGTGACTAAGGCGACGTATTTTAAAGAAAAGTCAACTGTATGATTTGTGTGTGTGTGTATATGTGTGTGTCTTTTTGTTCAAATAGGCAAATATCAGACAACATTTGTTTGCTGACTGAATAGTTCACTAGGTTATGGTAGGGATAAAGTGTGTGTGTGTGTGTGTGTGTGTGTGTGTGTGTGAGAGTGAGCAAGTAGGCTAAGTGAGACAGAATGACAAGAGAAAGGACTGTTGTATTTTGTATTTCTATACTTTACGAAGATCAGAAAGACAAGGAACACACTAAGTGAGGACGTTTTTCCGGTCCTCTGTTAGTTAGTGGTTATTTCAGGGTCAGGACTGAGGTCAGGACTGAGGTCAGGACTGAGGTCAGGACTGAGGTCAGGACTGAGGCTGGCATCAGGATTAGTGTATTTATATAGCACATTAAGGTCAGGCATGCAGCTAAGAGGGGATGAATGCAGTCAATGGAAAGTCCTCACAAGTACAGTAACATAACTGTGTGAGTGTGTGTGTGTGTCTAAGGGTGGTCCGGTGTGTGTTTGGCTCTTGCCGGTCTCTCCAGTGTGTTTGATGACGGCTGCTGAAAGCTTAATGGGGCTCCGTCTTGTTCGGCTCTCAGTAATTACAGGACTCCCTTCTAGCCGAACAGCGACACACACTCTCTTTCATCTCCTGGTCCGAGTTCACCAACGCACCTCACGCGGCCGGCTGTGAGGTCATCGCTGGCGTGGGCGGGGCTCCTCCCCGTTGTGAAATGAAAGCGGAGAATTGTTTAGATTAGATTATATTGCACCAAACTTTAATGACCCGTGGGGAAATGAAAGCTCGGAGGAGAAGCAGAAGGCAGCTGGGAGTTCACGTTCGGTCCTGACATTAGCTTGGTGAATGTTTTACAAACTTTTGAAATGTTGCAAACCCTGAGTTCGGTTGGAAGGAATAAATAAACTTGCTGAATGTCAAAATTGAAAACATCCACGAGAAAAACGGAAAGTCTTTGACTTTATTAGTATTGGGAAAGTTGTTCTTGTTCCTTAGTGTCAGCTAATGCTTTCATCCACAGACAAAAACAAAGAAATGCACTTGGCAATAATCTACTACTTTTTCGGTGAACTCACTTTCCCTCAACCTGCCTCGTCTACTTCTACCTCCTTTAGGGTTTCCTACATTTCCCAGAATGCCTGCTGACAACCACCAGAGAATGTGCCTGAACTTGTAGGTTGTGTCGGTGGAGAGATCAATTGCGACAGCGAGAGTCACACCCCTTAGTCAAATCATAACTTCTTGTGGCAGCATTGCATTCTGGTCTATTCTGGCTACTGCATTGCATTCTGGTCTATCTCGGTTACTGCATTGCATTCTGGTCTATCTACTGTCGGTGGAGAAATTGGTCTCTCTCCTCTCCTCCGATGGATTTCTCCTGTATGATTGTTGATCGTCGGTCTAGAAAGAAGCCCTTGCTCTTTGATTCTGATTGGCTGACACCAAAACCTGACGGTTACCGTTGATGTTTTAGATCCATGAAACATTTTCTGATATCAGACTGGAAATATCACGCCGTCTACGATGGACTACAGTGGTAGAAATCCCCTTAATGCTTAATGATCCATTATTACTGCAGACAATTCTTTCTTGCACGTTACACAGAAGAACCAAATAAGTGCATTATAACTCATAACACTAGATTTGATTTCCTCTAACATTCCTCTTGAGGATGGAGCTGAAGTGTAGCAACAGTTCACCAAGCACGGAGTAAAAAAGTGTGACCTACAACGGTTACATCTGTAGGTTCAACTCATTGCTGCTAGTCCTTGGTGTGCAGAGCTAGCTACCGGGTTAGCTGCACTTCTTTGCAGGTGTTTGGGCGCCTACACAAACCTAGGCACATGCATGTGCACCCGCTTGTTAATGCACACTCACATAGCCCGTATATACTGCGCAGACACATCTGGTTCTGTAGCTGAAGGGGAAGAGCGTGACATCAACACTGCCAGTTTGGGTGTCCTGGTGGCTCAGTTAGCGGAGGCGCGTGCCACGAAACCGCGACGTCCTGGTTTGAATCTGGCCTGCGATCTTTGTCGTATGTCATCTCTCTCTCTCTCCCTCAATCCTTCCCGTCTGCCTCTACTGTGAACTATCAAATGAAGGCAAAAATAACAAAACGATTAGTAGACAGCCAGGAGCAGAGGTTTGATTCCCACTGGGGCCACCCATGCTACGACTTTATGCATTCATGATGCTGAAAGGCGCGTTGGATAAAAGCCTTCGCTTCCCATAAGACACCAGTCCTTATGTGCACTGGTTGTCACAACACTTTCCTTCTTTTGCCTCAATCTCAAACACAGCTTGCTCCCATATATCTCGCTGCTTTCTCCATTTCATGGCACAGTGAGAATAAAGCTCCTGAAGAAGGACTCCTCTGCTTGACAGGGGAGCATGTTATGGCAATAATACCCAGGAGGGCGTCCTTAACTGGGATTATGGGTATATGGTGATGCAATAGGTACAACATGTGAACTGTCTGAGAGGTTTGATACAAAGCAGTGCACATACATCAGGATACAAAAGGAGGACAAAGCACAAAACTAGCTCCAAGTCATCAGCACGGTCCGGCATGCATTTTGGACCAAACAGATCTCTACCTGTTGTAAAGTAACTTAAGCCAAAGTGAGAATGAAAGGCTGCATGCTGCTGCCGCTGCTGCGGCCAGTGGGTACGGCATGGCCACAAAAGCCCAGGTCTAAGTACCGAGAAAACGCCGCAAGCCGTGCAGCAGCGGTGGAGAGGAGAAGCAGCTCAGTAAAAAGTGGAATAGCAAGGGCAGAGTAGTGATTTAGTAGCAGCGGAGTTACCAGTTGGCGCTGGAACGTCCCAACACTCACGTCTCCAATCCAACTGCGGATAACCGTTGGCAGGCGTCGGTATCAGCACTTTTTATTACACAAACCGGCAGCCACTTCTACTGTATGCAAAAGTCATTTGCTGAACGGCTACCAGCTCCATGATGTGATTAAAAGGGTAAATTGACTTTAAAATCATACTCCAGAGTAACAGAGACGTTATTTTTTCTAGACGCAGTGGAAGTAAATCAAACTGAGAAGAAAAAGTTAAACTAAAGATGTAGTTGCGTCGCTGCCAAAAAAACTCTAATTTCTTCCTACTTCCCTTGGCCTCCTGCCTCGGGAGTAACAGTCAAAACAGAAAGCAGCATGTGCAGATATGTTGCTGCAGCTCCGACGGTATTAAGGCCCTGGTTACAGTGGCAGTTCATCGATTCAGGGTTTTTCTTTCTGACCCGATGGTCTTCAGCAGGGAAGACGTATTGTTTTTGGCAGACAGTCACTTGGCTCGTGTCCAAATGCAGGTTGTGATTGGACAAGACAGCACACACACACACACACACACACACAGATAGACACACACACAATCGCAGACATGACCAATGCCCTGGTCATCTCCATCACGCCATTACTGTTCT
>OOFE01050137.1:0-10585 GCA_900323365.1 Monocentris japonica
CAAGAATTCACACAATACTTGTAAGAGCTTGCAACATTCCCACATAAAACGGTCAAATTGGCACAATGCTTCCACATTAATACTCCTGCATGTTACATTTATACTCCTGCATGTTACATTTATACTCCTACGTGTTACATTAATACTCCTGCATGTTACATTTATACTCCTACGTGTTACATTAATACTCCTGCGTGTTACATTAATACTCCTACGTGTTACATTAATACTCCTGCATGTTACATTAATACTCCTACGTGTTACATTAATACTCCTACGTGTTACATTAATACTCCTACGTGTTACATTAATACTCCTGCATGTTACATTAATACTCCTACGTGTTACATTTATACTCCTACATGTTACATTAATACTCCTACATGTTACATTAATACTCCTACGTGTTACATTAATACTCCTACATGTTACATTAATACTCCTACATGTTACAATAACTCTCTCCTACATGTTACATTAACTCTCTCCTACATGTTATATTAACACTCTCCTACATGTTACATTAACTCTCTCCTACATGTTACATTAACTCTCCTACATGTTACATTAACACTCTCCTACATGTTACATTAACACTCTCCTACATGTTATATTAACTCTCTCCTACATGTTACATTAACTCTCTCCTACATGTTACATTAACACTCTCCTACATGTTATATTAACACTCTCCTACATGTTACATTAACACTCTCCTACATGTTACATTAACTCTCTCCTACATGTTACATTAACACTCTCCTACATGTTACATTAACACTCTCCTACATGTTACATTAACTCTCTCCTACATGTTCGGGAGGTTGTGTTTTTTAATTTGCACAATTTGCACCATTTGCTTTCTTGTTATCCTGAGCCTTTGATGTCGTTACACACACAATTTTCATCCATTCCTGCTGTTTTACCATAAGATAACACGAAAAACGCGATGCAATTTGTGATAAAAGCCGCTGCAAATTCAATCATTTTGGGCCGCAATAATCAGAAAAAAAACTCTGTAATCCTGGTGGGACTGATAGTTGGTCCAACACTGTTAAATGTGTGTTTTGAGTGTTTCATTAAGATTTCTAATGTACCTGCAAGCATTAAAGTGTAAAGTACCAATGTCTGATATTATATGAATCCATTTGTTGAGGTGATCAAAGTTGTTACTTTCATTCACATGCGACCAAGTGATGTGATGTTTTCTAAACCTGAGCTGGAAATGCAGTTTTAGGAGATTTTGACTCCCAGTCATCAGTTTGTAAATCTGTGACTTGCAAATGAGGGAAACACCTCCTTGCCTCACATACTAAATAAACTTTCTCAGTTCTTGTTTCCAAGAAATTCCGGGCGGGCAAATTCAAGAAACTCGGGTGGAAAAACAAGAAACAACAATCAAGAAACTCAATTCAACCGTCCTGCAACCCGTTCTGCAGCTAAGTTTGAACCTGGCTCAAAGCTCTTCTCTAAGTTCAACTCTAAGCTGCAGAGTGAATCTCGTCGAGACACCCGATAGAGATTGCTCAAGCTGATCCAGAAACCAACAGAAGACTCTAAACCAACGTGGGAAGCCAGCTGCTCACCGGCTCTGTACCCTGAATGGCATGGGCCGAAGTATCGTCCCCCGTCTCTACATCAACTGACGTGACCTATCTGCTTGTGCAACGATTCTGACTGAAAGCCTGCCATTGCGCCACCGCAACCAGGACCAGCCTGAACCCGGACAGAGTGACATCCATCACAACACTCAACAACCACCCTCTTGACATCACCTTGAACAGACCGGCACGTGTTCCACTGCAACTGCGAGGCGGTTGCCCCAGCGACGGAGGAGCCTGTGCCGTGCCACGAACCAGCTGGTAACCAATTGTCTTGTTGATGCACAGGTGATGCAAAGTTAGTGTTGAACTTGTGAAAGTGAGGGTAGAACATCCTCTTTCACTTCTACCATCTGTCCTTTCTGTCCCAGAGTCAAATGTAAACTGTCCATTGTCACTGCCATATCCCCGCGGTTAGACTCACTACAGCTCAGGTTGCTCTGTCTGTGCCACTATTACCTGCTGTAATTTCATTTAACTTTATTGTTCATCTATCATCATTCTTTGTGTGTGTAATCACTTAATAAACCTTTGTATTTATAAGCTCATGTGTTATTGATATATGTCCTGGACATGATGGAAGAAAATCCCTGAAATCAAGGCTCACCTCTTCAGATTATTAGACTGATATTTATACCAAGAGACTATTCCAGTGTAAACTGGTGGTGCCCCGTGAGTGTTTATTAAATCAGTTATAGATAATTTAATACAATACAATTATTATTTTTAACTTTTGACCGAAACTTGTGCTTTCTCCTAGGCTTGCATCGAGGCACACGAGAAAGACATGGAGATTTCTTTTGCCATCCAGCGCAGCAAGGACATGATGTGTGGTGTCTGTATGGAGGTGGTGTTTGAGAAGGCCAACCCTAGCGAACGCCGCTTCGGCATCCTCTCCAACTGCAGCCACTGCTACTGTCTGAAGTGCATTCGCAAATGGAGGAGCGCCAAGCAGTTTGAGAGCAAAATCATCAAGTGAGTCAGTCATAAGAGGTTTGCACTTAATGTGGGGCAAAGGAAGGGCAGGCAGCTGAGTTAGTTCGCTAACAGTTTTGTGGAGGAGATTGGTCAAATTTACACAAAGCATGATACAAAATAATATGCCGTTTTGAACTAGTCGGGACTACTTTCTGTGTTTCCATAATGTTTCCATAGGAGGTGGGTGAAGGGAGACTGTACAGCTGAAAAATCACAGTGGCTGAATACATGGTTGCTCACCTGAAATAAAAATAAAAATGGCTACATGAGCTACATTGTATCTTATTTAATTTTTTAAATTCATGAATCTTGAGGCTATATAATAAAAACCACTAGCATGGAGCCTCAACATAGTGTATGCTAAAGTGTTAGCATGGAGCCTAATATCACTAAACATAGTGTATGCTATAGTGTTAGGATGGAGCCTACTATCACTCACTGTAGTCTGTGCTAAAGTGTTAGCATGGAGCACCAGAGCCAACAATCTACTGGGGAAACATGGATGATTTTGGTGTCTATGTACACATTCCTTATTGTATTGTAGTCCTGTTTGGTTAAAATGGCAACTTGTGGCTTTCCATGGAATTTGTAAAAACCTTTTCTTTTAACTTCATACTATGTTATAATGATTTCAAGCATGGTAAAAAGTGAGTGAAGCCATATTTGACCTCTTTCCACGCGGCTTCTTTGCAGGTCTTGCCCAGAGTGTCGGATCACATCCAACTTTGTCATCCCAAGCGAGTACTGGGTTGAAGATAAGGACGACAAGCATAAACTCATCCAGAAATACAAGGACGGCATGGGGTACAAATGCATGCATTTCCTACATTTAGCCATTGCAAACTATAAACATCAGTGCACTCACTGCAACAACAAACACTTAAGTAAATGAGACCTCCATTTAATTGATGAAAAGCTCCTCTGAGAAACATCCATCACTGAAGCATCCACGATCAATGTTGCTTGTTTCGTTTTGTCTGCTTTCTTGTCTCCTGAAACACTTGAGAAAATCTATAAAGCATCCCATATGATCTAACTTGCTGTGTGTGTTTTCCATTTCGTCTTCTCCAGGAGCAAACCATGTCGATATTTCGATGAGGGTCGTGGAACCTGCCCTTTCGGCTCAAACTGCTTCTATAAGCACGCCTTTCCTGACGGACGGCTGGAGGAAGCTCAGCCCCAGCGAAGGCAGCCAGGATCTAACGGCAGGAACCGGGTAAGAGTGCAATACTGGCTGCTGCACTGCTGCCATTTCAGTAGCAGGCACTCCTAAAAATACATTCATGCTGCCTAGAAAATTGGACAAATGGGCACAACTTGAGATTCAGAATGGGAATGGGCAATTGAAATTCTTTTCACACATTATGCTCCTTCCTGTGCGCCTACATTTTTCACCTGGTAAAGTAAAGATTCGCCACATTTTAATATAAATCAACTGTTTGGAAATGTAGCAACTGCAAAGTCAGCATGTATTTTTGCTAGGCCCTCATGCAGAATAGTTTCAGTTCCATGCCTATCTTAAGAAGTGAAAGCTAGATAAACAAAGCAAGTAAAAAAAAAAAAAAAAAATCACATTTATATTTGGGTTGAATAGGGAGGACAGGAGTTAAGCTGTCTTAATTCAAAACATTTCTCCAAAATAAGGCTCATGTTCTCACATTAAAATAATAATTGGCTACATTTTCATATAAATAAATGTGCATATTGCTTCTCTATATCACCAGTTGATAGAACAGCAAATGGCTTCAGCAAAAACACCACAGAGGCCCTCACAGATTACCGTTTTCACATTTCACTTTTTTAAAAAAAAGCTATTTTTACCTTTTGTTTTCCAGAACCCAAGGCGAACACCCCTTTGGGACATCTTTGACGAGCGGGAGAGCACCGATTCCTTCGACAACGAGGATGAGGAGATGGTGACGTTTGAGTTAAGTGAAATGCTCCTCATGCTTCTTGCTGCGGGAACCGACGACGAGGTGACAGATTCAGAGGACGAATGGGACTTGTTTCACGAGGAGCTGGACGATATCTACGAGATTTACCTATAGCACTCCTGCCCACTAACCACCCCCCCTCCCCAAAAAGCCCTATTTCCCCCATCTATACTAGACACTAGAATGGACTGTCTTGTGCGAGTGATGGACAGTAGCTTTTTCCCCCCCTCGTGTTGTGGCAGTGCCTTTAAGCAGGCCATTAATAAATGAACTTAATTAAAAGTAAAAAAATTGAAGAAAAAAAATCCTAAAGGTCGGTGCGCTTGTGCTAAACATTTTCTAGAAACCTGTCCTTGTGAATCTTCTCCTTGTGCGGTTCATGTAAAAAGGAAAAACAACAAAACGACAAAAAGAAAACAATATAATTAACAAAAAAGATATAATTTTCTTTAAATATCGCTAATAAACATTATCAAGTTTATTTGTGGGTGTGGGTTTGACTTGTTTAACATTTACCCAGGTGTTTGTACATATTTCTGAGACATCTGAGGACGCACCTACTACTCGGCTCCACTTCCTGTCCTGGTAATGGGCGTGGTGTAGGGTTTGACCAATATGGGTTTTTGAATGCCAATATTGATTTTTTTTTTTTTTTTTTTTTTTGGGTGTTGAAGCTGCCGGTAGCCTGTATTTTGTACCAATATTTAATATCTTTAAATTCAACCATTTTCATGCCAAAATGTTAAGGATTCTGTGTTTTCTCCCAGAATATTATTGTTGTTAGGGTGGGAAAGCATTTAGACCCCCATGGGACACTAAAACTCTCCATTGAAACCCAGACTAATGTAATTCCTTTAGGCTTAGCAGGCAGGGTGACCCACCCCACCTATTCAATGGTAGGGAAACTCTGTGATACATCACTGCCTAAAATTCAATTACAAGTTCATTTACAGAAAACATTATTGAATGATTACATGAATAAATGAAAAGTTTTCATGTAGCTGTGGAACCTCCAAGATATCTGAGGTGGACGGCACCGACTGTCCCGATATCTGATATTGAATAAAACATAACGGCAAACTGATATATTGGTCAAACCCACGGTGGTTTTAGAATGATCCTCTTCTCGTGCACTGAATTAAATTGGGTGGGGGTCAGCGGTCAACTTCACTTATTTTCATGCACAAACGCACTCTTATGTCCACTCTTATTCCCGTTTTCCCGCTACAAGGGATGGAAATGCAGGTGAACATCTTTTTATTCTAGAAAAATACTTTTTTCATGGGTCCCAGTGCGCATTTCTATTTGTCCTGAATCTCAGCATCCAGGAACACCTGTGGTACCTAAAGGCAAGTCCTTCCTCAGAGCCAAGCTTAAGAGTAACACTTGTGATTTGGACTCTTGACATCAGCAGACTTAAAATGCAGAAAGTGGCTGAATGGTTGTTTTTTTTTTTTTTTTTCAGAATACCTGTCTATGAATTGTAGCTATTTGTATGCTTCAAGTGAGTAATGCATATTAAGCCAGGCTGAAAAGACGGCCATCCACAAGCTCCAGATAGCTGGTCAGAACCTGTTGAACTACATTGGAATGCATATGTTTATACTGAAATGTGTGTTTTCTATGTTCCACAGCCATCCATCATAACTTGAAATTAAAGTTTATTATCAAAGTCTGTAATTTGTGGTGTGAAATTATTTTTGTATGTTTCTCAATATGTTTGTGGTCAAAGAAATGGACTATAGAAATCAGTCATTTTAAATATAGATCTGTGTGTTAGGGCTGGGTGTTGCAAGGGGATGCACAATATGTTTCACATTACATAGGCCATGGTGAAATAGTCCCTTGAACAGTTCTTATTCTGTGTTGCAAAATATGGTCTACTTTTAACTTTACTATTCAAAATGGAAGAAAAAGTGAATTTCATGTGACATTGAGATCTTTCAGCCTACCCTATCAATAGGGTACTCCATCCAATTAAGCTAGTAAAATCATTTTACTATTTATAATACTATTTGTACACCATCATGGTCTACTATTAGTTTATTGCTCTCTATTCTACAAGGCTGTCAATCCACTAAACCCTAATCTATTGCAAAGTCCCTGTTTCTAATATCATGTCCATATATACTGACATCTTTTAAATTCTAACTGACCAAATGTTATTTGGTCAAAGTGCTAAATTGTTAGACGTTTGGACTGATGATATTTGGTCAATGTGATGACTAATTAGACGTAGGTCACCAAACTATCATCTTAGAGAGAACATTGGTCTTCAGTGCTCCCTGGTGTGAAGTTTTATAGCTTCCAAATGGCTTGATCTTTGCTCCCATAATAATAATAAAAAAAATAAAACTACAAAATCAATTCAGTTAGGTTAAAGTACGCAATTTATGCCCATGAGCAACGCAGATTCCTTTAGCTCTAAGAAATCTATTACTTGTAAAACTGAATGAACTGTAACAACACTGTATATACTAACACTGACTGGAGTAGAGGGGGATACATGAGGAAATGTCTATTTTCCACAATACACATCCAAATAGTGTTAAATTAACTCAGAGATTATAAAAATCAACACTATGCCAGTGTCGCTATCGTTCCACCTCCATCAGACAATCGATACACAGCAAATTCTCCACTGCTAAGTGTTTTTGTGACAGTACATAAGGTTTTAGTAGCTCTAGTCCATTCCATCAGATTTAGTCCATGCCTTGGTTTGCGGCAATCTGCCTGTCTCCACCTTAAAAAGCAATCAGGGAGGAAGAAACTAGGAGAAAGGGAGGCGATCGCACAAATACAATGATCTCAGAAACTGGTAAGGACAATCCGAAGGCCGAATACCCCCGATCCGAAGCGACCATCTGCCCAGACTCCCCTGTCTCCTCGTCTCCGGAAGCCGGGCAGCTGTTTTGCAGGAGGCGGGATACCCAGACGACCAGCGGCAGCATCAACCCGGAGGAGAGCAGCATCCAGCCCCTGGTCTCCTCAGCCGCGGCCGCCGCCTGCATCATGACATCGGGGGAGTTCATGCAGACCGCTCCCTTGCTGGTGCAGAAATCCAAGAGGAACCTGCTGTACAAGGTGCTCTGCTTCCTCATCCTCATCTTCCAGGGCGGCATACTGGACTTCTACCTCATCATCTTCACGGATCTATACTGGTGCTCGTGGATAGCCACGGACCTGGTGGTGATATCGGGCTGGGGGATTTTCTTCATGAAGAACGCCAGGAGCAAGAGGGAGCGGGCCTGTGGCTTCCACCAGAAGAGCTCCATCTTCGGCTGCAACCTCGGGGAGTTCACCTACGCCTACCTGGCCTGGCTCATCTACGTTATAGCCTGCACCCCTAAAGTGGTGCTCATCCTCGAGACGTCCATCCTGGACCTAATCGCTCTCAAAGTCCCGTGTGGAGTGACGGGCTTTAAAATCATCATGCTGCTCTCCGCGCCGCTGCTTTACTGCCTCATCAACTCCATCATCGAGGATTTAAACGGAGCGACCCGGCACCATTCCCAGAGCTGCTTCATGAGCACCTGCCTGGACCTGCTGGACAGCTTCACGCTAGTGGAGACGCTCTTGCGGAACGAGATACCAACAGTCTACCTTAAGTATACAGTTATCTCGGTGTATTTCGTCGCCCTGGCCGTCCCAGTCATCTGGTTGTACGAGATGACGGCGTCGGAGCTGCGCTGCAGGTGGCTCTGGGCGAGGTTCTCCACGGGCCTGGTGGTAAACGCTCCCTTACTGGTGGTCAGGTGTTTCCAGGTCTACGTTTACAATATGTCCATCTCGGTTTTCATGTTTAAGAATATGTTTTTCCTGGTGTGCAAGTCTTTAGAGCTGGTGGAGCAGTGCGTGACGGTGCGCGGGGTAAGGAGACTGGCCAGCGGCAGCAACCCGGCCCAGTTCTCCCACTGCGTGTCCGAGAATGACATGTGTCCTCACGGCTACGTGAACACCCTGGCCGTCACCCAGTCCTAGACCACTATAATACATTTATCTGTTAAACGGACGCCGGGAATCTGACTCATGCTGCGTTCCAGTCAAAAGTTGGAAGTCGAGAAGTCCCATGTAGTAGGACGGAAGGTTCGGGAAAACCAGCGATATTTTCCTTTTACTAAACGTAAAATAGTGTTCCCCTTGCAGCAGCTAATGTTGTGTCAATTATATTTGGCAGCTTAGCTAGCTAGTTAGCATAGAACGTTAGCAACTGTTAGTGCAACTTTCCATTTCAAATTGCTACCATTGTTTATAGTTGCAAAGAGTTTCCGCGCACAGCATTAATAAAGAGAGCTCCCTCTCTTTTTTTAATCGGGAGCGGAAGCAGAAGTTAGCAAAGACATATTTTCCATACATAATTTGTACAAAAATTGTGTACTTAAACGTGCAGATATGGAAATACATTCCCCCTTCACCGTGAGGAGCATTCCTATTATTACTATCGCTAGCGCTAAAATTGTCATGGTCCAATGTTAGCAGGTTTTCTAGCAAGCTAAGTGATGTTTTGTTTCGGATGTTAATGTTAGCTTTGCGTGGAATGTTCCAAACTAGGAAGTTGGAGCCTTGTTCATATCGAACAGATGCTGTTTATGTGGTAAATGTGGATACGTTTCATCATAAATTCCGTCGATTGAATTCCACCAAAATCAGGCCACGGAATATATATCATTTCGACCAATAACATAGTTCAGATTGGGAACCATACAGATCTTATTTCGCTTATATAAAAAATATCTGCAGTGCACTGGAATAGACAGGGTGAACCACAGCGGCAGGGATGGTGTCAAGTTCAGCCCCCTATGCTGTGTGCAGGAACTCTTTGCAACTGTATCGTGACTTTATCTTACACACCAGCAACTTTTTATTTTTATGCCTAGACTCTACATTTGCTCTTCTAAATTTATATCTTTAACCATTCACCACACAGGTGTCTCGATAGATTTGAGGTCGTGTGATGCTTAATATCGGACTTCAATGTATTCTGTGTCGCGAAGGGTCGCGAAATCTTGTCCGAGTTACCTACTCACAATCACGGCTTGAAGGGCTGTTCTATTGGAATTTTCCTTCGAAGAAGTTGGAATTTCCAACTTCCCGACGTGTCTGGAACGCAACATCAGTACCAGCTTTATGATGCTCCCTCCCTTCAGACTTGTCAACAGGTGCTATAGTCAAACCCAACATCTGCAATTGAAGACACGGAGAATAGGCTGCAGTGTATTGGACCCTGTTGAGTTGTGCTTGCTCAGTCTGTGAATTAAACCATTGCACTTGTAATGGAAGGCACTTTAAGAGTGACAACTGCTGGACTTTGTGTGTTGTTGGAAAGGCACAGTGCAATTTCAAGAATCCCCATGGTTTGATTCAAAATGTCCAGGCTTATGCTCCAACTATCAGTGTAAATTTGTGTTTTATATTGATGAAAGTATCGTCTACTGGTCTGTGCTGATTCAAAATGCTGTTTCTGAAACCCAGAATAGAGTAGACACCTGTGAGTAATTGAATGCCACGTGTGATGATCCAACTTTTCCACGCCTAACAAGTTTTAATAGTCCTTTCCCAAGGGAGGGCACATGGAGGATTTTTATTGATTTTGTTGGCTATGCTACTGTTTTACTTTGTGTATCAGTTTTTTAGATCACAAATCATAAAAGTCCGTCCAACTTGTACCCCTTTCACAAAAAAAAGTCACCTTCATTTGCCTAGTTATTCTATGCTGATTGATGATACCTAGTGTACACAGGAGCTCTACACTTAATCAGTTTGTCTGGGACACACATCTGTGTTACTTTTCAACATGAGATGTGTTATTAAAGGTGCTATGCATATAATTTTGATCCATACATACATTATTGTGAAATTGATTGTGATACCTTGGTATAATTACTGTAAACAAATGAGACCATGGTAAGATTGGTAAGACCAAAATGATTGGTAGCCTCCATCTCACACCAGTGGTATTGTTAGTGCTAGTGTTTCTCAAAATTAAGACTACATTTCCCATAAACCCTGTTGCTTCCGTCGCAAAGAGGATCTTGCTACTCTTCTCCCCTCCCCCTCCCTGGCATCGCTCCG
>OOFE01050139.1:0-10903 GCA_900323365.1 Monocentris japonica
ATAAATGATCAAATTCAGTCGCTATATCTGTACTGAGATGTGCAACAGTCCATTTTTATTTTATCGTGCACACACACACACACACACACACACACACACACACACACACACACACACACACACACACACACACACACATATAAAGGACAAATCCTGAGAGACAAGAGGTCCAAGCTCTGAGTGGAAGTGAGAGAAGAGTGGGGGGTAGCGTTCATGAGAGAAAGCACACACACACGTTCACATGCTCTCTATCTCTCTTTATCTCTCTTTCTCTCTCTTGCTCTCTTTCTCTCTCTCACTCTCTCACTCACACACACAGACCCCCTCTCACACAGGAGTAGATAGAGAGCGGTGGAGAGCAGGAGAAGCTGGGTGGCAGGCAAGAGGCAGGAGGGTTATCGTTGAACAAAGCCAGAGAACGAGTGCGGAGTCCTGGGGAGAAGAGCAGCTGTGAAATGCCTCGAAGGGAGCCTGGCAGCTACTCCTGTGGAGATCTGAAGGTAAGCCTCGTGTTGTCGGAGAAAAAGCAAAGGAGGAGACGTAGAGATGAAGGGGAGAGAGAGAGGGGCAGAATCAGAAATCAACAAATGAGGAAGGGGGTGATTTTAAAGCCACTGATGCATGGTACTACCACGGCTCCACGTCCAAGCTGCCTCCTCTTGGTTTGTCTTTGGAAAATGATGCATGCTGTCATTGCATTATGTGTTTCATTGCACATCCACAAACCCCATCTGGAGTGGCTCACCAAATGAAAAGTGTATTGGAAGGAAGACCGTGTACTGTGGGTTTGTGTACAGAGAGGGAGAGCAAGAGAAAGATAGCTAGCTAGCTAGCTAGACAGATACAGAGAGAGAGAGCGAGAGAGAGAGAGAGAATGTGAGAGAGCAGAGATTGAAGAAAAGGAAAGTGGTGGAGGAAACTGGCTGGATTACCCCCCATCACACCCTGCGTGGCTTGTTGCTCCATCCCTTATCACTGATGTCACTGCAGTGATAGATTATCACCATGCATTTCCTTGCCCTCACGGCAGGGGCAGGGTAATCAAAAAAGCGATGCATTTTTCTGACGCAAGCAGAGAAACGCCTGTCAAGACTCCTGCTGCTTTTGCCTAACATGTGTACCGTTGTGTGTCCGTGTGGTGTGCGATGTTTTAGGAGTTACACAAGCCAAGCAGCAGGAGAAAGCACACAGTGAATGTGCGCCTGCATGTATGTGCGTGTGTGCGTGCGTGTGTGTGTGTGGAGGAGGGGATTTTGTGGGGGGTGCACTTGCTGTTTGCCTCCAGCCTTTTCACTGGAATACTGGAGACTACACCAAAATAACTGAAAGCAAATCATTGATATTGATTCCCTTGAAGCACTCTGTCTCCATCTCGAGGATTAGAGCTGCTCGGTTTAGGGTCTGATGTATACTACAGTTGTCTGCTGTTTCGCAGTTACTCTGCGTGAGTGCACTCTGCAGAACACACATCTTGAGAGTTGATGCTGTAAAACTTTGATGACAATGCAATGGGCTTTTGCGGCCACATTTATTGGGCACTGTTTTCCCAAAGCCCCTGTCCTATCGCGATATTCCCTTATCAGGGAATGTCAAGATGGTGTTCTAGTGTTCAATACTCGTGTAAGTGTGTGGACTCGATCATTATTTTTTTATGTCTTTCCTCTGGCACAATGCTGAGGAATAAATTAACAGAGAGGGAGAGTTACAGCAGACGGGGGGGTGTGCAGGACAGAGCGAGCCATCTCTGCTCTTGTCATCCCAGCGTTTTTTACATTTTTTTGCAGCTCGTTCTCAACAGGGAGAGTAATTTGCTCACACATTTATTGGCCCTGTAACAAAACCTGGCCACGTGTATCACTTTAATCTACGGTGACCCTACCCAGAGCTGGCTGAAGCACGGATGGCTATTTAATGGTTGCAGGGGAAGTGAGAGTTGCAGAGATATAATGGTTTTTGATGGATGGCCTTTTGACCTCATTAACAGCGCTATCAGTATCAGCTGAAACTCCTCTCCACAATGAGGCCATAGCGCCGCTCCTCCATGGTTACTGCCAACATCCTCATCTCCATCACACGTGGACTAACGAGGGCAAAGGGCGGGCGTAATGCTCAGTGGGATCTAAAAGAAACCACTGAAATGAGATTACACTGTGAATAATTAATTGGAGCTGTTTATTTAGTCAAGACCGCGCGTCTCCAGGGTTGGTAGGCAGAGCGTCGTTCTCAAAGCAGATCCCTGCTCTCCTCTATCTTGGCGGTGCATTTGTGTCAAGAGCTTAGCCAAGCATGAAGAATTTTTTGTATTAAGAGCCCTGGAAAATGTGCGTGCCTGGCAGGGTCTTAGATAAAAATATTGTAGATAGGCTTTAATGGTCAACTGTGGATAGACCGACGTGCAGTGATCACTATTACATAGACAGTGGCACTGCTGAATAAGTTGTTCTGCTCGTGCTCCTCCCTTTTGTGCAATTAGAGGTCATAGCCCCGACACTTTATAAGCTCCATGTGAACACAATCTTGTCAACCCCCAAAAGAAAATCATTCCATCCATGCAAAATTCAAAGCCATGTGTTTCCTGTATTTAAAAGTGTCACCTAGGTTGTTTATGGACCAGATTTATGGTTATGGCTGCGCCCAGCTCAGTGTTACGACAACACACAAACACACCTTTACCTTCTTGTTAAATAGGCTTGGTAAACAGATGTGCCTGCTTGAGGGATCACCTCTTTGTCTTCTAAATCCACCTCCACACCAGAGCATACACTAACACAAATGGACATCTGTATGCACACACACACACACACACATATTAGGCGCATGCAAACACACATCCACTGCCCCCCTCATGGATAACAGGAAGGTAACAAATTACTGGTGAAAATTAGCAGTTTGCTGGCTCTAGGGGAGTTCATGTAAATGGCTACTGTCTCTGTAAAATAAGCAAATCATGTCAAATCAAGTATAGCCCTTAACCACCGTTACAGTCTCAAATGGCTTCACAACCCCCACATTATGAAACAATAAACAAACAAATGAATAAGTAAAAATGAGTCCCACTTGTTCTAGTTTACATCGCCCTCAGTGTCCACATACGCCTGTCAACGTGCTTGTTTAAGGCTTGTTCTGCAAAACTACTCAGGTGGTTATAATCCGTGTGACCTGGTGTGACCTGGTGTGACCTGACCTTGTGCGTAACAACATTACAGTAGCTTAATTACAAAAGAATTGACTAGAATTCATTACATTTCCTTTGAAAAATAGATGATTACTTGGGGGACATTTTGAAGGTGTAAATGGCACTTAGATTGGAAGATTTTTATTTTATACAGTTTTATATTATTGTTGGTTTTAGATGGTGCTAAGACACAATTCAAACTCCACTTAATAAGACAAAATATGGTGGAAAATACTGTATGGATTTTGGAGAAAAGGTAATCCAAATTCAAAAAGTAGTTACATTACAGAGTTTGAGTAGTGCTGTGGATTACATTCCTAATGACAAGCAGCAGCAGCATTATTCAGCAGGAAATGAGTAATGTGTAAGGGATTTTATTCTGACAGTAACCTTCTCAACCGTGATGCATTCCAATATGCATTCCATGTCCAGGTTAATTGGCTGTCGCCGGCTCTGAAGGAGAGCCTTCATAATAGCCTGTCCACTTATCTGGCCCGAGTGTCACCGGCAGGTTATGTGAAATGGCATTGAGGTTTTACAATTTCTCCTCGTGGCTTAGCCAGTGGGGCTAAACAGACCTTTATCTGAAGTTATTTTAATATGGGAGGATCCCCAGAGCCATTCATGGGGGTTTCTTTGTTAAGCATGGTGGAAGATAGCAGAGATGCATTGATGTCCAGCTGATAAGCATTCAGGTCAGGCCAGTTTAACTATGTCACATGGGGTCACTGTTTATTGTGCTGCAGTCCTGCATTCATTGCATACTGCATGTACTCATACCTACATGCATCTTTTAAATATAGGCTGTTTTGTATATTGTTTCTTATGTGTAAGCGGATTAAGATAAAAACAAGGCCACAATCAGAATCACTGAACACATGCACGTTAATTTGAGTGGGTTACATCGTCACAGCGTTCTCCATTTCTACAATTACACCTGTTTTGTGCAAATAAATAAATCTAAATCTAAATCACAGTCATCCTCACATAGCACAAGAACAGCATAACCTCACATACACAGAGTGCAAGACATAACATTTAAAGCACGCTTAGTGTTGAGCCTAAAAGCTAATCACTGCAGTATCATTAAGAGGTGGTAAGTGAACATGTGAAGGACTCCGCTACTACTCCACTACTCTGGAGGTTTTTTTTTCCATTTTTATGTCAGCATCCATCAGGCTTGAGCATCCATCACCCTGGGGAGGCACGCCCCCCCTACATTTACAGCTTTTTAACACCAGGGGGAAAAAGAGACATATGGCTAATAAGGCAGATGCCTGTTGAGTGACAGCATGGGTTTTGTGTTTTGGTATGGGGTTTTGTGTTTGTTTTTTACCTGAACCTTTATCTTTTAAACGTTCATTTATGCCCTTTTTCAACACCAACCTGATTCACGTTCATATAGTTACACACATTCACACCTGGCCAGTGCAACCACAGTCATCTCCTGTTCCCCCACCGGAGCAACTGGGCTTCAAGCGCCTTACTCAAGGATACTTTAACAGATAATGCTGCATTACAACAAAGCATTGCTCAGTTGCTTTCCCAACCCAGTTCTCAGCTGGTCTGAGGATTTGTACCTGCAACCTTTAGGCCATAAGTCCACTTGATTCTGACTTGGTATGCGTTGACTATAGAAAGGAGGCCCCTCAAAGGGACAGGCACGGGGACACGGTGAGGCATGTGAGGAATTCCAATCAGGACCATTTGACCTTTGGCTCCTCCAGCATTCACCACGCACTCCCCGGACCTGCAGCCCCGCCCCGTCCTCCTCATACCCTCTCATCTTCTCTCCTCCCTCTCCTCTCTGCCCTTCCTCCTCTGCTCTCCTGTCCTCTGTAACGTGGTAGGGCAGAAGGGTACTGTCTGAGCCGCACTGAGCATATTAGCCGATACCTTGCTGGCACAGGTGCCCATCCATGTTTGATGCGGGGACTTTGTATAAGCAGATTCAATTCCAAAACATTTGTATCTATTTTGACAATAATAAACCATCTTGACCTGAAATTCATTACTAAAATATAGAGGATCCACTCTGTAAGAGTGGAACGAAGACTTAAGTTATCTAAAATACTTTAAAAAGTATTATAAATAGCTATCGGCCATTTTCTTGGAATATGTGTCACATAAGTATTTTTCAACATTTTTCAAATAGTGTATTAGAAGAAAACTCGACTTCATTAACAATACAACAACGTGGAAGCTTTTAGAAAATGTTTAGCATTGTGAGAATCTATGACAGTTATCCTGTATGTGTTGAACTATTCCAGTTTCCATTTATTTCCCTCCCTTCTCAATTTGTTCCTGCTAAGATGGAGTAGTGGCAGACAGAGGGAATCTGGGCTCCAAGCTGTAAATCAAGTAAGAGGCTGACGGAGATGCCTGATAATAAAGAAACAGGGTGTTGGAGAGCCCACCCCCCGCCCCCTCCACACACACACACACACACACACACACACACACACACCTAACAAGCAACATCCCCTTTCTCTTTCCCTCAATCCATCGCATTGTCCAGGCCCTAGGCCAGCGTGGTTGGAGAGGGTGTTTTTTGGCTGCGGCAGGTGTTGGGCTCTAATCCCGTCCAGCCCCACTCGACAGCACTGCGGCGTCGTGGCTATCACTTTTTTTTAAAACATACTCATCTTAGTGCCGGCGTGTGACGGGACGAGATCCGAAACGAACAACGACTCAACAGCTATTTTTGGCTCAAGCCACTGTATCGAGATCTGTAAGAGAGACAGTGAGAGAGAAAGATGTGTGTGTGTGTGTGTGTGTGTGTGTGTGTTTAAAAGAGAGAGGGGGATAGAAAGAGAGAGAGGAGGCTGGATATTTCATTAGGCAAATTGTTTCTCCAATGTGAGTCAGACGTCTCGGTCACTCAATGTCAGCAATGTCGCTCCAGAGAAGGTGATCCACAAGAAGGGAGATTCAAACAGGATACAACTGATACACTCGCAGCTCACTATTGGACACAATAGGAGGGACGGATATGTGTGTGCATGTGTGTGTGTGTGTGTGTGTGTGTGTGTGCATGTGTGTGCTGTTTGGTTGCTTGGGCCTGAAGCCAAACTGGCTGGGGACGTTTTTAGTCATTTGCCCGGCCCGACCTCAAAGTGTCATAAGTGAGCAGAGATAGGGATGCAGCCGTGTTATTCTGTGGGCCAATCTTAGCCTGGGACATAATCACGACAGGGCCAGCAACCATGACTCTCCGCTCTCACTCAAGGAGAGGAGGAAAAAAAAGAGAGAAGGCAATCAAGGAAAGAGAAAGTTCATCTTCCGAGGCGGAGTCGCAAAGACAGATAAACTGGAACAATCCCACCAGTGTAGATAGCGATCTTATGTACCCATTGTGTAGATATACTCTTAAAAGCTCAGCTCTGTCTCACTTTCATTTGTTTGTTTGTTTGTTTCTTTCTTTCTTTCTGTCTTCTTTTCCCATTTTTCTCCATCTCCCCTGGGTCACGCCTGTTCACTGTATTTTGATGACACTTCAGAATTGCAATTTTCACCAGAAAACTGCAAGCTATGACCTCAAAATCTATGGATGAGTGCCCACTAATAGTCAAATTTGTATTGTAAACTAAGGGTTACTGCAGAGTTTGCAACTTCTCACTGCCACGTGTAACCCTCTCACGCTCGGCTTGCCAATGGAGGTACTGTGGAAAAAGTAGCACTACTGTCAGGTAGTGCAACAAACGTTTTGATGATCCATGGCTTTTTTGGAATCAAATGTTTTACGGCCTTTTATAAGTTGCACGACCATAAACCCCATGAAAAAAAACAATACTACATAAATGTATGGGTGTTAATGAAAAATAAGGGTGTTTTTTCATTGCTGAAAAGTTGACAATTTGGAGATACGAGGTGTGCACTTTTAGATTGAGCTCAACACCATTTACAACACAAGCACATCTTGGCCAATTCCAAGCACGAACTGTGTTTCTCCCCGGACAAAAGAAACTACATTGATTTCCTCCATATAATTAGAAAATAAGTGTAATCTAGAGAATGAAATGCCGAGTTATCATGTTGATAGAGTTTTTTGGGGGGCTGCGGCACTTTACAGGAAGGTTTAACTCTCCTGGCCGTGGGATTTGGAGCAGTAATTAGTAATGATACAAGCCCTCTCTTGGCTTGGCTCATCGCCAGCTCTTACCTTTCAGAATTGCACACAAGGCTGATTACTACATTAGTTTCAGATGTACTGTAAATGGAGATAATTAAATCTCAAAATAGCAGCCTGTGCTGTTCACCAAATCGTAGAGCAAAATTATAGCATGCCACGGGTTAGATGGAAAAAAGACACCTATTGCTGCGCTCCGTACAGATTATTGTTTATGGCATGCAGCGTCAGCGAGTAAGGAAAATGTATGTTGTGTAGATATCCAAGGGGAAGCAGGTTTCCTGGTTCGCCAATGTCCCCTTGGCTTTAAGCACAGCAGATGAGTGCTCCTGTTATCAGGACGCAAACACAATTCAGCATACTGTCACTCTCTGGGTAACAAGATAAATGCTTGTTACCCTCTTAAAGCGTCAAGATAAAACTCCCCAACCGGTATCCATGTTCGAACACCTGTCATTTGGGCTTGTTGAGCTTGCTGCTGTGAAGAGGCGCTGCAATCAGAGCCCTGCTGAAAATACACACACAGGTCTGTGGTTCACAAATTTCCTGGGGGCCATGTTTAATTCATGAGACCCTAAAGTGACTCAGAACGCGAGACCTTGCAACCCCTTTAATCTATTCGGTAAGGTTCGTCGGAAGCGTTGTGTGTGTCCCCCGCCTCTCCTGTCTGTCTGTCTCGCCCCCGCTCAGATGCATGTCACGTCAGTCTGCCCTTTGCTTTGGACCATCAGTGTCAACACTGCATTCCTGTGTGGATCCTATTTGTCACATGGTCCTCTCACTTCTCCAAGCCCTTTTTTGCATTTTTACTCCTTGCTCGTCAACGATCAAACAGAGTAACGTCATTGACAGATGACAGAGAAAAGACAGATGCTGTTAACGTCAGGCTCAAACAGCAATCTACCCAGATTCCATTGGTTGGTTGGTTACAATACACTGTGTATTTTCAAACACCGACCAGGGACTCTATAAGTTAATAGCCTCTTATGGAGCTCAAAAGGTGTTTGTGTAAGATTGCTGCTAAAATTAGGGCCTTATCAGCGTTCCCCCACCCGTCCTCCTCCTCTATAAACTGCAGCAGTGGCTCTTATTAAATCCCACATCATTCAGGAGACATTGAAAGTGTTCCTTTTCTACTTCTCCTGTCAGTTTGGGCCTATAATTGATGTTTAAAAATACCAGTTTTAACTCGGGAGCAGAGAAACGCGATTTAAAATCTGTCATTGCATCATCCAGTCACTCCAACAGAGCTAAAAACAACCACAAAGGAAACATGTTACGCTCACTCTACATTAGATTGAACGACCTTTCAAAGCAAGAGAAGCTATTGGACTTTCTGTGACGGTTAAACAAAAGATATACACATTTTTCAGCTTTCAAATTAGCAAGTGATTAAGGGAGCAATCTCTGGCTTTGATTTGAAGGATGATGTAGCCATTGTGTCTGTAGAGTGTAGTGTGTCTGTATATATGTGTGTGTGTGTGCACGTGTGTGTGCAGCAAGCAACTGGCAATGATGCGCCCACTCTTTGGGGGAATGACAATGTCAAAAACGCAGCAGCTGAGACTGCTTCATTCTACAGGCAAATTAGCAAACAGAGTGTGCATTGGGTCATCTCCCATGTGAGGGTGACAGCTAATCCCTTACATAAGTCTTCCAGCATTAAAAATGGTGCACCTTTGTAATGTTGTTTGTAATTTTTTCCATGTTGAATTCTGATGCTGTAAAAAATGAGAGACATCTTAAATCCCATGGGATTTTCTTTTCTTTTATGTATTCTTGAAGGACAGGACTTTCAGATGGAAAATCAGCTTAATTTCGCCTCGAATTCAGACTTCATTTATGATTTATGATTATAAACCAACGCTTTTTGACATAAAGAAAGACATAGAGAGCTTCCTCACACATTCGCAAACAGAAAGGCAGTGCTTGGCCAACAGAAGGCATTGCCTCAGCTATGAGGTGCTGTGTAACATTGTGCTGATATTTGGCTTCAAGTACAACTTGACAGTTGGCATTTATTTATACATATTCCTTTCAGTATACCAGTGTATTGTTACAAGGCCAGCTGCAAATGCATAGTCATAGTCATTCAAAATGATTCATCTGTGGTTTACTATTCCAAGAAAGCAGAGTCTACCTACGCACATCTCGAATGCACCTCAGGCCATTTTCCCTAAAAAAAATTACAACTAATACAAATGCAAACAAAATTCTCTTTTGTTATGTTTGAATTGAGGATTTCACCTTTTCAAAGCTAATAGGTACAAACTGCGGGTCCCAATACCAGCTGACAAATATTGATATATTGATCCAATTGAATTATTTTACATGACATGCTGAAAATAATGGGCCTGTGGGATAGCAGTGCGCATCAATACAATTGACACTCTAGACATACCCTTTTTTTGTAAAGCTAAATGGCTACAATGTAATGTAAATGTTGTTAAAGTGGATATACGTTTTCCAAGTGTGCGTGTAAAGGTGACCTAAGTGACTTTATAAGTGACTCAAGTCTATTGTACTTTGTTCTCCCCTTAGGTGTTGAGCTTCAGCTGAGGATGGCAGGAGATTCCAGAGTCCTCATGGACCACGACATGGAGATAGGAGTCACACCTGGACAGGTAAACTACACCGCCACTACTGGCCATATACAAGCCGCCACAGTCTTCCCACAGCTGAGGAAGAAACTAACAAGATAAAATGAAAAAGTAGCATCTGAGGGAGAAAGGTAGACTGACCGCTTTGAAGAAAGAGGAGGACAAAAACAAGCCCACATACACCAATCAGCCATAACATTAAAACCACCTGCCTAATATTGTGTAGGTCCCCCCCGTGCCGCCAAAACAGCTCTGGCCCGTCAAGGCATGGACTCCACAAGACCTCTGAGGGTGTCCTGTGGTATCCGGCACCAAGATGTTAGCAGCAGATCCTTTAAGTCCTGTAAGTTGCGAGGTGGGGCCTCCATGGATCAGACTTGTTTTTCCAGCACATCCCACAGATACTCGATCGGATCGAGTTCTGGGGAATTTGGAGGCCGAGTCAACACCTTGAATTCTTTGTCACATTCCTCAAACCATTCCTGAACAATTTTTGCAGTGTGGCAGGGCGCATTATCCTGCTGAAAGAGGCCACTGCCATCAGGGAATACTGTTGCCGTGAAGGGGTGTACTTGGTCTGCAACAATGTTTAGGTAGGTGGTACATGTCAAAGTTACATCCACATGAAAGCCAGGACCCAAGGTTTCCCAGCAGAACATTGCCCAGAGCATCACACTGCCTCCGCCGGCTTGCCTTCTTCCCATAGTGCATCCTGGTGCCATCTCTTCCCCAGGTAAACGACGCACATGCACCCGGCCATCCACATGATGTAAAAGAAAACGTGATTCATCAGACCAGGCCACCTTCTTCCATTGCTCCATGGTCCAGTTGTGATGCTCACGTGCCCATTGTAGGCACTTTCAGCGGTGGACAGGGGTCAGCATGGGCACTCTGACCGGTCTGCGGCTATGCAGCAACATACGCAGCAAGCTACGATGAACTGTGTCTTCTGACACCTTTCTATCAAAGCCAGCATTAACCTTTTCAGCAATTTGTGCT
>OOFE01050141.1:2083-15496 GCA_900323365.1 Monocentris japonica
ACATCTTTTTTTCATTGATTTTTCTAGCTTTTCCTGTGACACGGGCATCTGCTAATGATAGTCATATCAATGTATACATGGCACCGTTAGCCTCTCTTATTATAGCTGAATGAAGACAGATGCAGTGGGAAAACAGTGTAGATGTATGACATAGCTGTAGGGACTGACAATGGTCCATTTGTTGAAAACTGATATGGTAAGGGAAATTTCAGTTCGCAATGGTCTCATCACTCTTTGTGTCGGGGCTTGCAGTAGCAGCCACTCTCAGGAAAGATGGATTGGAGAAGGAAAAAGCATATCACTATTAATACACACATGAAATTAGGTGAGGGAAAGCAAAATGTAACGAGGGTGAAATGTTGAATGCGAATCAAAACGCCACACCTCTATACATTCCAAACATCTATGATCATTTCATTCCTGAGGACACTTTCTATTTCATGCTTACAGAACATTTCCAATTTTCAGTCCAGGAACAACATCCAGCATTAGGTACCCGGAAGTCCATAGTCACCACTGTCATTCAGGGTTTTTTTTTTCTTGCGCCTGTTATCGATAAGAAGGTGGAATTACTGACTGAAAACTGCAATAATGGACTCAGCTGTGCTAGAAATATGGATGTCTACAGTGGGAGACTGCAGTCGTCACTGCAGATGACTGGGACAGTTAACAATTACTCATAGACAAGCCCTGAGCCGTGCTGCTACAGTGGCCTAGCAGTTAGAGAGACCATCCCGTTACATAAAGGCTGCAGGTTCAATCCCTGTGTGTCCATTAACAGTCAAAGTGAACAAAGTGAACGCCTACCTGCTTACTCATTGTAAGTCGCTGTGGATGACAGAGTCAGATAAATTATTTAACTGAAAACCTGACATGGATGTTAAAAGAAAGGGGGATCAGAGCAGGTGAATCAATGGGGTTACCACGTGAGCACCTTCCATTATAGATGTTTTTTGATTTAAACCTATGATTCCTTCAGAAGGCTCAGCATTAAATTCATGGCATCCTCAACCCACTCAACTCTATACTCACTCTCTGAACTGGTCAGACCTGCGCTTGTCTACACTACACCTACACTACTTTGACACTGCATCTACAGTAGGTTTACATTTAGCCCACAACATCTCACGTAATATTGTTGGTGCGATGAAACTGGGTTTTCTCTGGAAGGGCTCTATATAAGGGGGTTCATAAAAAACCACAGAGAGTTTCAAACATTTACAGATGGATTGCTTTAGGATGCATTCACACAGCACTTTCTGGAGCGGTTTATTCAAACTCTGGAGCATTTACTCCTTGTTTGGTTCGAACTCGAGTGGCACCAAATAACCACACTTAGACACCTCGGCCCTCTTCCAAGTGAGATCATAAAGGAGTGAGCACACTGAACCAACTCCAGGAAACGACCCCAAACGCAAAGGGAAAAAAAGATGAATGTTGATCTAATAAACTCGAGCTACCTGTGAGTCCATGTGATTTTTGTTTACATGCTAGGGTGAACCGAAGGACAAGAGTCAACCTAAATTGGACTGAAGAAAACTAACTGTAGGTGTGGTCACACCCTTACAGATCCACACGGGACCTGTTGGCACTTTGCAGGGTACGCCCATGTATATTACAGGTCTCAATCAATCAATCTCTTATCAATTCTTAGGATTTTTCTGTTCACAGGGGAGACATACAGATATTTAAGTCAGCATCATGACAAACTAACAGAAGTGTATGTTTCTGTTAGTTTCAGAAATAGATGTTTGGTGAACTGATCCAAAGATATGTGGTAGGGATCTACCACGCCCTGTTAGCATAGTCATTTCCTGTTTTAATTTATTTTTCCCACTTAACCCCACATCTTCATGTGTATTTATAAATAATGTTGTCTCAGGGTCTTTTTTAGCAAAGGAAGAGCCCTGGAGCATTCTCCAACAGGCACAAAAGAGTTCTAGTTTATTCAGTGCACATGTATGGGCGCTGAGCTTTTCTCTATCTGTGTCCCTCAGCGGTACACAGTCCAGATACCTGAGGCTTCATTTACCCAGTTCTTTTTCACTGTTTCTAAAAATGTGTTTTTGGCATTAATGCTATGCTATACAATAGACTAGGGGATGAGTAGAGATATGTAGGTAAGAAAGGTCAGGCTAATTCAAGATGAATTCATACCACATGGAAATGATGTCCTTTTGCTATTGGGCATATCCAGTGGTGCTGCGCTGCTCTTTTCACTCTTAGATCACCTATCACCTCTTCTCTTTGATGGGAAAAGAGACCTTTATTGTTATTATCTTGATATTTTTGTTCGGCCTGCATTTTGTATGCTTTAGTATGGAGTTGCAGTATATCTTTAGAAAGCTTCCCATTCCCGTCTTAGAAAGTTTCCCATTCCAACTTCATGTCATGTGTCTGTCGGCAGGGTGAAAAGACAGAAATAACATCGAAACGGCAAAAACACATCTCCCGACGGTGTCTTGTACCTGTAAAAATTTGTAAGGTCTCAGACATCGGTTGGAGCAAGTGTTCTGTCATTGTCATGGAGATGGAAACAGCTGTGTAGCGCTTTGTTTTGGTCAAGATGGCGTTACATACACACATATGTATCGTCGGGCAGATAACGCACCTTAACTGTGATATAAATTCCACATTCCCGGCTGTCGTGGGTGTGCTCAAATATACATGCAGTAACAGTGAATAAAACATTTCCTCCTCCTCGGTTAAGTCAATTATTACAGACGTCTTCCGATACTTCGCTTGAGAATAAATGCCTCAGTGTCGTCCGACACTTTTTATAAGACCCTTGTCGATACTTGTCGTACGACTATAAAACACCCATTATACAGTAGACAGGGGAGGGTTTCAGGGGAGATGGGGGCAGGCAAAAACAGCCAATTCAAACAAAATTCAAACCCATACGCACACATGCATGGCTCCTAGTACATGCATAGTTCCTATACAGGTCTGGAGAGACTGGGCAAGTATGGACAATGAATTGAATCGTTCCCAGGCCTTGACAAGTTTTCGAATTACTGGAAAATTATGAAAAGTGTTTTAGTGTCAAGATGCATGTGTTCTACTCTTCTTCTATGTGGTTGTACACCCCTTGCCATTGCACATATTGTGGGATTTGTTGTTTTAAAGTATAACCTTCACCTATGGAGTGGTTGAAAGTCATGTTACCCATGTAACATTTGTTTCAATTTGTCAGAAGGTCCGATTCGGAAAGAGCCATCAGCCTGCAGGCATGATTCCTACAGTTGTTGTACACCTAATATTCTTTCAAAAAACACAGGAGAAAGTGAAAGTTTTCAGTGATTTGCTGTGAAAGATAACCACAGGCAAGAAATGAAAAAATAAAAGTTTGTGCAACAATGATTTGAAGGACAACATGCTTAGATTTGATGTCAAAACATTCTCCTTTTGAAAAGAACTGCTTGAAAGAAAGATGCCAACTGACGCATGTCAGTTGGCATCTTGGAAAACCAAGTAGCTATTCTGTTATTGTCAGTTAAGAGTGATGTAGGCTGCAATAACAAAGTCTAGATGTTTTGGCCAAATTTAGGAAATAAAAATGCTGTTTAGGCTAGCAAAGAATATGCAATGTAGAAGTCCCTCTTCATGGATTCATCCTGTATCTATCCTGCAGTACTACAGCTGACAGTTCTTTCTTAAATGTTGAACAGTAAAATTCAAATCTCAACTCACTAGTTAACAGATCATTCCTTGCATCTTCTGATGGCTGACAAGAGAGAAAAACCAAACAATTCCTTTTGAAGATGGAGCCAAAGTGTAGTGCTAGTTCAACAAGCTGCTTCAATGGCTACATCTGCACCACTAGTACTAATAATAACAATAATAATTAGTAAATATTAGTATACTGTCAGACCAGCCAGGTTACATCTCTGACCAAAACCTAGCAGCAAATCCATTGAACATACTGTATATAATGGGTATATACAGTATATACAGTGCATTCAGAAAGTATTCAGACCCCTTATGATATGCCATGTTTTTTACAATACAATCCCATGTGGAAAATGCCAGAGCCCCCACTGGTTTTAACACATGAAGACAAGGAACTATTATGTTTGATGGGGTTTATTTATAGCGCAGCTTCAAAACATCCCATAATCATTTCCATGTTCATTATGTGCCTAAAATGGCCAATTACTCCATCAAAGGCGTGTGCAGAAGGCTGGGCCACGGCTTCCAAACAATCATGTGACAAATTAGCCAATTAAACTTGTTTTGATGTTCCTCCCCCTGTTGTGCTGAGTAAGGGGTTGACAGTGCACAATAATTTCATTGATGTTCACAAGAGGAATTTCTGAAAAAGATAACAATAACTAACCCACCAATTAATTCATTATTATTTTAAAAATAAAAGGGAAAGCTGGAGGAGCACACATGCTGTTTTGCAGCAACATTCCCACCTGGCAGCTGCCCAGTACAACCACATCTTCTACTGAGCAGCTCCACTGGAGCAGTTGGGGGATCGATGCCTTTCTCAACAATAGTGGCAGAGGGAGGGGAGAGTGTTACTCATTCACTTTACCCAACCACATTTTCCCAGCCAGTCCTGGGATTCAAACTGGTGACTTCTAGTCACAAGCCCGCTACCATTATGTCTTTACTGGAACCTGCCTAATGAAACACTTTACACTTGAATACAAGCCACACCGATCATTCATGATATTGATCCATGTCAACCAATGATGTTCAAGTATAAAGACTAATCAGTCTTCTCTGTAATTGATTTATGTTTTCATGTTTAAAAACAACAACGACTTTCTGTGCCATGCTCCCCTACACACATTTCTTACACTTACATTACCTATCACATCAACTCATTGACAGGAAAAGAGACCTTTATTGTCTTTTAAACTGATAGTGTCTTTAAGTATCCTATAGGTACTCAGATCGGCAAATTGATCCGTTTCAATACCGATACCTTAATGTCATGTGCACACCATAAAACTTTCTGGCAGGAGGAAAAAATGTCAGCAGTGTCTACAAAGTTAACAAGGAGAATAATAAAACTGCAAAATGCCAGCTGTGCCAAGCCAAGGTTACTCATGGGGGGGTCCATGGGAGAAGCTATATCCTCTAGCAATATGGCATGCAGCCTATTTTCTATTTTATTACTTTTTCATTTGAGGATTGTTACACAATGATCAGTGCATTGACCACACAATAAATAAATGCAATGGACGCATTTGTTACTGTAATTGTTTCATAACGGCCAATAATTGGCAGCCAATGAATGACTGTAAATTGAAGTACTCTGTATTGGTACTCGGATTGGCCGATCCACTTAAAGTATTCACTACTCGTATCGGTTCTGAAAAATCGGTATTGGTGCATCTCTTTGTAAAACGCCATTACAAATCTGGATATTTTATTAGGCTTATGGAACATGTAACATCACCATAAAGCTCAGATCTCTTTCATCGGATGTATGGAGCATCCATCTAGTGTTACTCATAAGATGTGGAAAATTGCCAAAAAGCACACTCGTTATTTGTTACCTATTCCAAACTCCTTCCTGCCAAGTAGTATGCAATGCTTTATATAAACCCTCCCTAAACTCCTTAGCCTTTTGATGAATTGGCCACTACTTCAATTGCATTTTCTGAACCTTTTGAGTGAATGGACATCCGAAACATTTCTACAGTCTGCACGGGATAGTTTTCCATTACAATAGTGGTAAAAAGCTCTTTCCTGTATAAGCCATTATACTGAGAAGTTTTTTTTATTCCATTGCTCCCTCTCTTGCTCTCTACCACCTCCCTCTCTTGTGTTTCCACCCACTTTCTCCATCCTGGATATCATCCCTCTGAACAATTTGGTCAAATAAAAGCAAACAGAAGCTGCCAAGATTTCTTCAAGCTGTGTGCTTGTGAGTAAGTAACTCAGAGCTATAGAGAGAAAAAGAGAGTGTGGGGGGAGAGGGTTGACTGGGTTACAGAATTGTAGGCGTCTTCTAATATCAAAGCGTGGACTTCATTCTATGTATAGCGCACCGATCTAACCCAGTGACATGACAAATGTGTTGGATTTTCGGGCGCTGGACAGTGCAACAGCTGGATCTATAGGTGTAAATGACCGCAAGCTCATGTTGATATTACCTTACGCTATTGTTTACAATGGTGATTAATGCTGCATGTTGTATTAACGCAAAGATCCCAAATTATCCCTGCCTTTTATTGTTAATAGTAATCTGACATATTTGACTTACTGCTCTATAATTTGTTGATAGAGATTATGTTTGTTATGGTTTCAGATAACAATATCTTTATTACTCACACATTTCTTCCCTTTTTGCGATCTCTTATGCTCATCCTATGGGGAAAGCGCAACTCAGGTTGTCTCCTGATTGGCAAGTTATGGCAGTATAACTCGTGCCGAACTGCGAAATTGTGAAACAAATCTTTAGAACTCCTAACGTTTCTATATGTTTGGGTTGTTCATATTTACATCGTTGTAAGCAAGCTAGTTGGAAAAGAAAGGACCTTTATTTGTCACATACATGCAGTGAAATGCTTTTTTTGCACACCCCTGACTAGATATATACACACAACATATCACCCCACACACATGCATTTTTCAGGTTAGAGGACAGCGCAGGTGTCAGCCATTGAACAGCGTGCCTGGAGCAGTTGGGGGTTAGGTGCCTTGCTCAAGGGCACTTTGGCAGTCACTGTAGCTGTGACACCAGTCATTTTTTCAATCACCAGCTCACAGCTGGAATACACCCTCCTGGTGGTGCCAGGGATTGAACCAGCAACCCTCTGGTGATGGGTTGGTCTCTCTAACCACTAGGACAACCTGCCACCCCATAGTTCAGCAGCAGTGCATTGTATCTCTGTAACGTTATCTGTAAACGTGTAGACGTGAGCATATGTTTTGTCTACAAAAGGTATTATGTGATGTATTTAAGTCTTTTGATAATATTTCCCAGAGCTATGTATGGAGCTACAAGTTATGTATTGTCTTTGTCATGCTCTTATGTGATGATTTGGTTTGTTATTTGTGAAGCTATCACTGTTGGTATTATATTTTGTATGTCTTTTATAATTTTCGCGGTGCTTGAGGTGGTGACAATGTGATGAAGAACACCAAAGGCACTTGTTTGGAACTCTCTGCGTCTTGCTTATCCAAGCCAAGGGCTGTTATAATAGGTGTTGCAACTTGAAAGAACTTACAATCGATATCTTGCAACAACAACATGGACCTTTGATTCACTACTGCAGCCAACTTCAGTAAGAAAAAGGAGAAAAGTTGAAGGTCATGTTTACTAATGGACAGGAGGAAAAAAGCTAGCCACGCGCACAATATAGATTAAAAAATCATATTTCATCTGTCTTGCCATTGTGATAGAAACTGTGATACATACACCCAGCTTTTTGTAAGATTCTAGAGTGGGGAGATGCTTGGCATCTGCTTTATTTTATTTTATTTAGTTTTTCTCTGACATGCAACTTGATTTGCAGGCCAGGTATGTTGTGCAGCACCCAAATACCTTGGCTAGGAGCCTGTCTGAAACATTGTACCCTCTGATGAAAAATTACAGCCAAGAACATAAGTGCCTCTTCATATAACCTTCAGGCTTGGTGCTCTGTCAAAAACAGGCCCAAAACAAATGAAAAACATGGGAATCAAGGCCTCAAGAAAAAAAACAAATACTTTACCTCAATTATACAAATAGTATCCATATCAGGCTAATACGTTTCAGCAACAGTCTTTTGCGGTGCAACTATTACCATCTTTTTCTTGCTGATTTTTTAGGGGAATTGGAAGCATTTCTGATTTTGAAAGTGCAGCAGTAAGAGTTGTGATTTTGATGTTGTTTTTTCAATGAAATGTTCAGCCCCAGTGCACACAAAGCCTTCTCCTTGATGATTTTTAGTTGAAGAACTTTTTTTCCTGATGGCTCTATCAGTTTGAATGAGAGTGTCAGGAATGACTGAGCTGACTGCCAATACAGCAGATTACACCATACATCAGAAAACATTCTGATTTCTGACAAACCATCAGCAAGAAAAATGCTTGTTATGGATAATAATAAATGCCAGACAACCTAGATGACCTGGCCTGGCTTGCTCCTCCCTGCTGACAGCAGATGGTCAAGATGAACACAATCCAATGCAACAATAGAGGCAATACACAAGATTGATGAAATTACGCGGCAGTGGTGTTAAATATACGTTAAGACCTAAAGAATGATGTAGGAAAAAAACACTTTTGTAGGTCTACAGGCCACAATGGTCAGTAAATCCCCAAACGCACCACGTACTTTAACTCTTTTACCAGCAGACTGTTTTTATCATTCATTAATACACAGGACAAGATGTTACTATCTCTTGTGCCATAAACCAAGGTAAACACTTGTAGAAGCCCAATTCAGATTAAAAAAACAAAAAAAAACAAAACACAAGCGAGTGATATACCCACCATCAGATGCAACACCATAGGAAACATCAGGCTACACCGTCATAGATCTACAGAGTCATTCCTCAGATGGCACCATTCGCCAGTTACCTACCCTAGCCAATAGATTAGGAAATGAACACCAGCCATCCAGCCAAATGCTGCTAAATCTTTGGCTGTGGCTGGTAATTCAAGTCTATTGTGAGCTGATGTTTGTATGCTATATGACCAGATCAATAAATGCTGTGGAGTGTACTGGATCAGGGATAGCAGATGTATATGAATCAACTCTTTATGGCTCCCTATGAGTGGAGAGCCTAGATAGATGGTGATAGAGACATTTAACCTTGCTGTGACCCCAGTATGGGATTAACAGCAAGGCTCAGGGGAAATTGTGATAATCAGAGAGTTAGTATAGGCAGTATAAGCATCTGCTGTATATGTAGTGACTAGGAAACTGTGTGGCTGTTTGTTTGTGTGTATCTGTGTTTGTGCACACTAATGCCTAACTGTAATAGTAGCCATTACATAAAGCTGTGTAGAATCGTTTGCTCCTTTGGATCACAAGTAGTCATATGGCAGATTGGAGTTATACAAACATTCAGAGACACTCCAATTTGTGGACCTGTGGTGGGACTGCGCTCTAAATTACACAACAAAAACCCAGCAGAGGATGTGCTTCCTGTGACAGATGAAGAAATTCAACCTGCTGCAGGAAATGATGGCGAACAAGATCATTGTGGACTCCTCTCACCCCGGCCACCACATCTTCAAGCCTCCTGTCCCCTTGGAGAGGAGGCTATAGACAATCAGAACCAAAGCAACTACAACTACAAAAACAGCTTCTTCCCCCAGGCTGTGGCCCTCATCAGTAACTGAACAAAAATGCACAATACCTGAACAGGAAATGCACTAAATGCCACTAACAATGACACTTGTACACTACTACTGGCACCCATCTGTCATAGTATTGTCTGTCATATATAGTATTTATCCTCTTGATTCTCAGATTTATTTATCTCCACTGGGTGTGACTTTGGGGTCTCTGGAGAAAAACCCTCCAAGTCAAATTCCAAGTCAAGTGGAAATGTACTCGGCCAGAACAGTTATTCTGATTCTGATTATTCCCCAGTCTGTCCACTAGTCAAAATATAGATGTGAATACGGAGTGATGTGTTGATCTGATGTCTGGTGTGCTCAGCCCCTGGGTCTCTGTCCGCTATGCTGTCATCAACAAGGCCACCAGAGGAGTCAGCTCCACACAATCAACCCCGCTGGGATCAGCTTTGGGAATTGTACCCAACCTCCCTGCTGTCTTCCTTCCTCTCTCTCTCTGTCTGTCTATGTATGCCCCCCCCACCTCTTTATACACACACACACACTCTCACATACACATAGAAACACACACACACACACAACCACACACACAGACAACAGTGCGTTGTCACTTGCACTGCACTGATGCACACAAACAAACCGCACCCTCACCAGGGGCACCAGCCTGAGGCACTGGTGGTAGTTAAACCTGATAAATGTACAGATAAAAAACTCTACATCCATCACCAGTGTTGCTCTCTTATGCATTTACTTATTTCATTGGAGCTCCCGCTGACATTGTTGGTGTACCATGCTGTCAATACAATGCAGGAGTCAAGATGAGTCATAGGTTTCCCATTCAATGCCATTAAATATGAATGTGTTCTATCAGCACACACAGCACACACCACGCGCACCATGGCCAGGATCTAACAGGGTTAGAATGAAAGCCCGGTAAAGTGAAAGCAGTTTGGCTGGGGTGTATTGTAGACTTCAGTAGTGTAGGGCATGGAGGCTGAGATTCTTTAACGAGGAGATTTGGGGGCTCTCAACATCTCCGGAGGCTCCTGTCAGAGCACGGTAAAGAAGAGAAGGGGGGGGGGGGGTTCAAGTCAAGTCTCCTGGATGATAATGATCTCCTCCAAGGTGCAAGAGGAGGGGTAGGAAGTGAGGTGGGCAGCAATACATCAAAGATAAAGACATGAGGAAGAGCAGTGGTCCCGGCGAAGGATTTGAGGGAGAGAATTATACCTGCATCCGAGGGGAGGAAACAGTGACGGCTGGAACAGACAGAGACTGAATGAAGGGAAGTAAACAGTCTGAAGGCATTGCAATGTGCCAGGTAGTAGAAAAACAAAGTAAACTGGTCCAAGAAACTATCCAGTTACTATTTAGTATGTACGGGTGTGTACCCCCAGTACAACAGCATTCATGATTCATTGATGTAGAAATACACCTGTCAGACAAATAACCATCAGACAAATAACAAATAATAAATAACAAAGTGGAGCTGCAATAGAGAAGAGTGTCCCATTCCCTCTAATTGAGACCCTGTACATTCACCCTGTTGGCCCAAATGAAATTCTGGTCAGTCACTTCTCCGCCAACAGGAAGTGACAAATCAAAACTCAAGAGTGAAATCCAAACTGTCTCCTAAACAGCAGCCAGCAGCGCTCTGTCCATCGAAAGCTGGACTCTCCAACGTCAGATCGTTTTCCTCTTTAGTTTCCTTTGGTATAAAACGTCAAAGACCAGCCGGGTTGGTAAACATGAGAATGCTGTGTGCAGTTTACTGATGTTACAGGATTTCTGGGTATTGAAATTTTTCATAAAGTTACCTCTCGTTGCCATTTGGATCATGGAACATGGAGTAGCGGATTTGAAAATATGCAGCTTTGAAATCATTAAATGCTGTTGATTGCTGTGCATGATGGATGAGGTGGAAAATAATACTGCTGCAGTGCAGCACATCCAGGCAGTGGTGTGGAAAGGATTTCAGGATCACAGAACTATAAACTGAAAGGATTTCTTTTCACCTGTAGTTAATAGGTTTTTCCATTCTACCAGCTACTTTGGCAGATAATTAAATTAATGAAAATGGTCATTTGGAGCTCCTATTCTAAATATGGCTGGTGAGCAGATGACTTGTGAAATTTGGGATGAACCAGCCACTGTGGCCGGTTAGTTTCCAGCTTTGTATTAAGATTTTTGATGCTATTATGAGAATCATTTGCACAGATGCACACATCATCAACATGCCTGTTAGTCAGAGGCTGCAAGTTTACTTCCTAAAGCATGTAATTTAGGAGAAATCCAAACTGTGCATGAGGTCTGTTGTGGGGATTTTTCTACTCATATTATCCTGGGCAGAGTGGCTGTGAGGAGTTTGCAGCCTGCTGCCCAGATATCCATTTCAGATTCAGTCAGGTGTTGCGGCAGTGACACTTCTAGTTGCTCTTAAAGATTGCAATCAGTGACCTCTGATTTGGGTAGCCCAGTTGTCACGCCGTGCTGTCTTGATGTATGGTGGGCCGTGGCAGTACCTGGAGAGAGAGATGGAAAAGATGGAAGAGGAGGGGGGGAAGAGACGGGACAGTTTCAGTGGAGTTGACTCTAGTTATTCCGCTGAGCCACCTTTTTCTTTACATAAATAAAGCAGTAGTGCTTTTAAAGGGGCAGTTGGGGGAGGGGGAGAGGGCAGGTTCATCCACGGCCATGGCCCTCAGTGAAAAGTGGATGGGATGGAGTGGATCTGTTACCTTCCTGAATGCACTGTGGCTTCTTAGCTGTGGTTTCAGCCAAATCAAACGACCTGTACAGCAGTACCGGTGTAACAGTGAGAATAACAATATTCAATACAATATACATTCATGTTCACAGAATCACATGTAAGGGTATGCTGCACATTCAAGTTACAAGACATGATATGTAACCATGGAAGAGCACAGTGTCAGTGGAGTCGGAGGTTGCAGGGTTGCTAATGGTAAGAGTCCAGGAGTTGTACAGCTAGGGGAAAATACTGGTGTGTATTTTTGTTTTTAACATGTGAGCTTGAAATTATCAGGTTCTGACTTTTTGAATCCATATAGTCATGGTCTTTGCATGTTACTTTATGCTTATGTGGTGTATTTTTTTAAATGGAACCTTTTGGGGTTAGAAAATGCCTACCTTTTTCCTGCATTAGGACTGCAGACAATTCTTTCTTGAATGTTAGAACCAAATTCAAAAACGTAAACTAGTTAAAAGACTAATCCTGACAACTTCCGGTGGCTGAAAAGAGAACAAAACTTGATTCTTCTGAACATTTCCTCTCGGGGATGGAGCCAAAGTACAACAGTAATTCAGCAAGCATGCAGTAAAAGTGAGACTTCCTCAGTGGCTGCATCTGTACTCTTTGGCTCTTGTCTGTGTATGTGATTACAAAGCTCTGGAGCCACGTCAACAGCATCCTACCATTGTGTTGCTGTTTTCAACAAATGGATTTGATCGAATTAATCACTTGTCCCCAATCGATACGGCGCATGCTCTTGCTCTGCCACATATTTCTATCCTGATGGGGACTTGACCCGCAAATTATATGACCAGTTCAAGGCAATTAATAACAGGCAATGGCTCTTCACTGTGGAACCTGGCCAGCCACTTAGCCATCTACGGGGCCTGTGTCACTAGAATCATTTGTCACAAACAAGGTTGTTGTGCAGTCAAGCCCAAACGGTAAAACAAACTGACAACTCCGCTCCTCCACGTCTCACTGGACTAGGCTGGGAAATTAGCCAGCCACCAGCAAAATACCAGTACATTTTGACTAAAAGCCACTTGGGCAGATAACCAGCCACAGTCAAAAGGCTCTATTCTAGAAAATTATATGGAGCTCGCAAGATAATGAAAGTGGATGGTGAATATGAGTATGTGAGCTAACTCCAAACTCAGTCCCTAGCCCACCTCACACCATCCTACTCAGTCCCTAGCCCACCTCACACCATCCTACTCAGTCCCTAGCCCACCTCACACCATCCTACTCAGTCCCTAGCCCACCTCACATCATCCTACTCAGTCCCTAGCCCACCTCATACCATCTTACTCAGCCCCTAGCCCACCTCACACCATCCTACTCAGTCCCTAACCCACCTCATACCATCTTACTCAGCCCCTAGCCCACCTCACACCATCCTTCCCAAG
>OOFE01050141.1:23958-39542 GCA_900323365.1 Monocentris japonica
CACTATTTATTGTTACAAAAAATCAGTGCTGTATGCCCTTGAGGAACATTGCAAATAGACAAAATTTAAAGCTGCCCAATCATGCAAGGGGCAACTTTGCACTTCGGCAGCTCCAAGCACCAGCGAGAGGTAACTGAAAAATTTGAACTTACAATATAATACCCCAAAATCCTGTAATGTAATCAGTAAACTGCACACAGCGCACTCATGTTTACCGACCTGTCTGGTCTGTGATTGCTTTATATAAAAGGAAACCAAAGGGACGAGAGAGGAAAAAAAGATCTAATATTGGTGATTCCAGCTTTCTCTGGATGCAGCTCTTACTCGCTGCTGTTTAGGAGTCACTTTCGTCTCCTGTAGGCAGAGAAGTGTCTATACCTGACATCAGGATTTCATTTGGGCAAATAGGGCAGATCTACAGGGTCTCAATTAGTGGAGATGGAACGCTCTTCTCTGTTGCAGCTTTTTGATTTAAGCTGATAACACTAGGTGCATTCTTACATAGTGCAGCTTTAAAGTTTACCTTTTTGGTTTTGATTGTCTTCCTTTTTGTTGTTCACACTGCTTATGTTATTGCCTTTTACTTTATTTATTTTTCATAATGTGAAAATCACTTCAACTCTGTGTCATAAAAATAAAGGTTACTGTTGTTGTATTTTTATCACTTCTACAATATGGCTCAAAAATAGAGACTTTTACTGGTACTGACGATGAGTTACACATTTTTACTGAGAAAAAATGTTTCTTTTCATGCAGCACACAGAATACACTCTAAACTCTGTCTCCAGCTGAAGCATGCAGTTTTGAAGAATATTTGGCATTTTATAATGTTTTATTCATTGCAAAATTTATTTTGGATTGTTTTCTTTACTCTTTGGAATCAGCAGCGCAAGTCTTCCCTTTATTATGTCTGGCTGTATGTTGATATGTTTGTTATATATTATTTTATTTGACAGTTGACAAGTATACTCTACAAATCTAGTTAATATCGTTATCATTATTATTGCCCTGCTTGAAAACATGTACACATTTCTGTGAGCACATACTGTCAGAATGATGAAAAGAAACAGCAAACACAATACAAGTAATGTATTAACACTCTGCTGCTTCCATACTGTACATAACAATCCTGTACCCATCCACCTGCCTTGCTGCGACGCCCCACATCAGATCTGGATGTCCCACCCAAATTACAAATCTATTATGTCTTTTTGGGATACTTTGCTTGTCCAAACTCACCAACTCTTGCACGCCCGACCGTCCCAGTAGGGGGATCCCTCTCTGAGTAGCCCCTCCCAAGGATTCTTCCATTGTTTCCTATTGTTCTCACTGTACGAGCATTGCGAAGCCCTTTGAGACTGAAACCGAAACTGAAACCTGTGAAGCACTTTGTAACTCAGTGCTACAGTATATGAATGAAGTTATTATTGTTATCCTCAACGCTTTATTGGCCTTCAGTATACAAACCCTCAAGTGAAAAGAATTAAATCAAGTGAGGAACGTTAAATATAGTCATAACAAAAATTACTTCCTACACTGTCTAGATAAACTTTTGCTTTCTCACATTGAAGGTCATCAAGCAAGAGGGCCTGTCCAAGGATGTCTCCGAGTGCACACTGTTCGACCTTCTGAAGTACAATGATGTTGACGACAATGAGCACCTGACAAAAGAGGAGTTTTACAGAGCTTTCGGTGAGTTTTTTTAGCAAAATGCTTTGTATGAATAGACACATCCATTCTCAGTGTAGACCCACAGTACTGAACCCTGTCCATGAAAAAGAGTTAACTTGCCCACATTTGATTCATTCTCTCATCCACTGAATCTCAATAAATGTGATTTATGTGATTTATTTTGTGTGTTGAACCATAAACACAGTGATAAAGGTGTCCACATCATTTTTCAGCAGTTCATTATAATTTCATTTGAACAGTAATGTCATAGTGTGTGAGATGAACTTGCAATAGAAACATCAGAAACAGTAGAAACAATATAAATCTGTACACTTTCGTGACAGGATTTATTTCTATATATATTTTCGACCCTTACATTCTATTGATGCTTCTCTTTCCAGTTTTTCTTTTCAATAGCATCAAGTGTAGGCCATTTCTGCCATAAAGGTACAAACCTTATGGGCTCCATAAAAGTAAATGATGTCTAGTTAAGTTTAGATTGCATATAACTTTGGAATCTGAACTCCCAATCTGGGACATTTAGTTGAAAACATAGGCTGTTACAAAGTCATGACGATGGTAAACTTGGCATAGTGTTTGACTTTGATATCTGGCCAAAGATTGTTGCCAACTGTGTTGTAGGTCTTCAAAAGTTTGGTGCACTGAGAGTAGATGGATAAACAAGGGCTTTAATATGGAGTCTGCCAAATGAACCAGGGCATGAGGCAAATACTCAGATAGCTTCAACCCAAATCCACATTTGTTTGGCAACATAATGATGCCAGGTGCTCTGCCCTATCTGAGTAACCTGAGCACCAGTTTCCTCCTCGTATTTCCTCCCTTCGCTCTTTTTCATGTATCCTCCCTGTCTGACATTTTCAGTCAGCTCAATATCCTCTGACACAATATCCTCTGACATTTGGCTGGCTTGACACATCCGGCAACAGGCGGGAATTCATAATCAACCTCCGTCTCATCAGCCCTTTGTATATAAAGCATTTTGAGAACAGACAAAAAAAGTCACGAGAGCAAATGGCAAAGTGGAGGAGTCTCATCTTGTCTGCTGTGATTGTGTTGGAGCAAACCCCTTCTTGCAAATCACAGCAAGAAAGGAACCCCAGCCAACGTGGGGAGAGCTGTGTTTCCTTGAAGAGTTGAGTTTCACTAACTCCAGCTATTTCCTCTTAAGTTTGCAGGTCTTTTTTCTAGCTCCTTCAAGCTTAACTCCTCACAAAGAAATGGGATATTTTATGTGACTAAATCTCTCCCCCTGTGACAGAGTTTCTTTTAACCTGTCTTACTCTCTCTCTGTTTTCCTTTTCAACCTTTAGCCACAAGCACCTCTTCTGAATAATTTTGTTACCCTTTAGCAAAAATGCAGAGCCGACCAAATAAATAAGTAACTGCGAAAGTATAAGCCATTTCATTAAATTGGATGAATTCTTGTGGCTGGGGAATGTTGCCGTATTTCTAGGGGGTTCAGCCGCGCAATGCTGTGCTTGATATGACTTCAGTATTGTTTATACCATGTCAACAACTCTGTTTGACTCAACAATATTGTGCAGTGTTGGGGCTCTTAAAGTCATTTTTGCCTCTGTTCCCCCAAAGCTTCAGAGTGCTTTACTCACATGGAGGCCATTGTAGTTCCCTGCTGGAGTCTTCTTGACAGCTTATTCTTTGTTAAATGTGCTTGAAACATATGCCCTCACTACACCGATGAGACAGTGAAAGAATAGCTGATAATAACTTCACAAATCCACTTGCCTTAGAGACCAACAAATTTCAATTCAATAGAACGTCATTCATTTGACATGGGGCAATTATCTGGATGCGGGGTAAAACAGCCGAACCATTAAAAACACCAAGACAAAGATTTACCAAAACAACATCACATCAAGTAAAATTAAACGCTGCAGGATTTGGCATTAGAAACAATTTCCTGTAAAGTGCTACTTAAAGTGTAAAGAGCAGGGAGAGGGGGCAGATGCTTGGTTAAGCAAATATTGTCCAGTGTTAAAAAGAAATAATAATGTGATACTTTATTGCTCCCTTTAATGAAATTCTCTACAGTACAGAGTAAGGTAGGGAACAATCTGACACTGAATCTGGTAGGGATTCAGTGTCTTGCTCAAGGACACTTGGTGGCCAAATGGGACTTGAACCCAGGTTAAACTGGTCTCTATAACCACTACGCCACACTGCTGCCCTAATATCCCCTCTGCATGTATGACCATATTGCAAACAAAACAAAAAAAAAACATTGTATCGTTTTTAGGTGCTGGACACTTAAAATCACAAGTCATTTGAATTCACTGGGTATTTTAAGCGTGCTCCAATTTATTAGTGTTGGTATTCTTCTACATACAGATCACAGTTACAGTTACGTATTTTTAATCTGACTTGGTTTACAGGGCTGGCATTGGCAAAAACTGCACTGCACTAAAAAGCAAGCCATTTGTTCAAAAATCCTGAGTTATCGCACTGCATTTGGGGTTTTAAATGTTTTCTTTTTTCTTTTTTATCTTCCAGTGCACACAGTCCCTAACAGACTGCAAAAGATCTTGCGCAACTTCAAAATTAGTATAACTTCAATTGACAAGTATGGTAAATGTTTAGTAATATATCTTGGTGACATTGGAAGAACATGTTGACAGCATACATGGTGACATACTGTTTTTCATGGACACTGGAGCAACCGAACCTCACATTCAGGGCAAGGGGACAGAACACAGTAGACTATACATATACACAAAAAGCATGTTATCACTATGAGCATTCAGGCAGCGTGGCATGCAGTCGTAGTTGAGAAACCAGCATTACAAGAGAACAACATAACATCCACATGAGCCATGTGGAGCATGGTCATAGTTCCTGAGGTGAAAGTTCATTGCAGAGTTACAGTTTCCCAGTTCATAGCCGGTATAATCTGTGAAAGCCTGCTATAAAATCTATGCAAACACCTTAAGCACTGTCGTAAACTGAGAACCATCATAAAGTAAATGTCCAGGATTATAGTGCGGTTTTGAAAGGACCAGCAGTAAACGCAGAATGGCTCCCCATGAAAACGGCACCTGTCCTACTGCTCTGCTAATAAGGACCCTTGCACACCTTTGTGGGCTATTCAAAGCATGGCGATGTTGTTTGTCAGGACTGAAGATAAGACTTTAATGTCCATGCATTATTCATTCCTTCCTTGCATAGCCTAGAAGGGGGCGAGAATCAATTTACTTCAGCTAGCAGTAAGGAAGCTGTCTGACAGAAGTGATGTCTTTTAATTACATGATGTTACAGATATGAATGATGTCTGCCACACTACCGATAGTCAGCCCATTGTCATCCTTGAATAATTTGGTGAATGATGGCCCAGTGCATCATGGGTAGAGCGATAAGGTGTCATCTCGTGTCATAAAAAGTCTCATTAACCCTTGGTTGGAGAGTGTTGCGGTACAGTAAAGCTGATGGCACAATCTGATGGCGTTGCCTATCAGACATTAGCATCAGCAGCATTAGTATCATGATAGAAATCCATAGCACTGCAACACCTTCACATCAGAATATATGTCGGGAAACCGCCGGACTATAGTAGGTACAGTCGTAACCCCAGTACACTTTTGTACACAGAGTATTTACCCAATATGTGCTTTAGTGTAACAGGTACGGTAGTTAATCTTTATGTTTTAGGTACCATAGTTTCCCTATACTGGATGTCCCTATACTGCTACTGTTGAACAAAGCCGTAAGCATTGCCACTTTTCATTTCACTGCACATCCTGTATGCATATGTGACAAATAAAGTTCTTGACTTGACTTGACTGCCCTGTACTGTATGTACTGCACTCTAGTAGGTTCAGTAGTTTTCCGAACAATTCCTCTTGGGATGGAGTAAAAGTGCAGCATTAGTTCAGCAAGCGTGCAGTAAAACGTGAGACATCTGTGTATTTATTCACTCTAATAGGTACATGAGTTACCCTAGATGCACTACACTGTAATGAGTACAGTAATTAACCTCCTTTTCTTAGTTACCTTATATGTGTGTAAGGTAAGGTGAGTCTATCTACACAGTATATAATGTGTCTAGCATGTAAAGTGCATCTATACCGTGTACATTATGTACCCTTGTAGGTACAATAATTACCTGACATGTACTTTTGTAGTAAGTACAGCGGTCAATCTATTCATAGTGCACTGTAGCAGGTATCTCCCCGAGATTGTTGTTTCTCAGGGGCCAAGGTATTGATCTGAACCTTGACACCCCCTGACAGAGCGCACTGCCAGGAGATACAGCACTTTGATTTCTGCTGAGGCTAGAAACCTTGGACTACCCATTAGTTTCCTAAGAGACTGGTGGGAAACTAAGATAGACTGTGATATGATCCTATCATGTTTTTGATGGAGATGTGGGCCTTAAGCAGTTTGCACGAGGTGACGGTAGGTTTGGACCAGTGTGGCACTTTGAAGGCCGATACTGATATTTTTGTGTTGAAGCTCCCGATAGCTGATATTTTATGCCAATATTCCTATTCACTTTTTTCAATTTTCATGCCAAAACATTAAAGGCATGCAGTCTGAATATGGGTTGGGGTTAGAGTGAAATATTGTGGCCCTTGTATACTGCGTCTAGGACAATAAATGAATTCCCCCAGCAAGTCTTAGCAGAGAGTCCCAGACGCTGTATTAGAACAAGTAGGCTTGATCAAGGAGGTAATAATGTTAACAAGACAAGTGGGACGTCCTGCCTAGAGGTACTCATATCTTGATCTCATTCATTAAGACAGTGTGTTTGTAGTTGTTATATTTGATGCGTGTAGAATACCTCAATATACTTCAATACTAAAGGACCGTTGCAACATTTTTTGCTTATTTACATCACTGTAGATAGTTTCCAGTGCTTTTAAAACATTATGGCGTGTTGACATGCTATTTTTCTTCTATTTTAGCTACTTTTAAAAGAAAATATTTTGAAAGGGTTTGACACATATTCAATATCGTAAATGTCTTCAGTTTTCATGCCAAAAAAGTATTCAGTATTCTTGTCGGTATTCTTGTAGAAATGCCTCTAAAACAGCACGTAAACAGCACTCCTTTGACTAGTGGGTTAGTGGCACTTTAAGGCAGTGTCACCTATTCAACAGTCGGGGAAACTCAGGGATAGATTACTACCTTTAAACAAAGAGAGAATTTACAACAAACATTATTGAACATTTTTTTCTTAATGTGAATATACAACATGTTCAACATCAAGAGTGAAGCATGTTCTAAGGTTTGGTCCTGATCATTACAGTAAGAGAACTTGAATCTTGTGGGTTTCCAAGGGTTGCCTAATCCCTGGATCTGGAGGACGTTTGCTGAGCTTAAAAAGGAGTTGACTTTCACTCTCCACGTCTGCGCAGACCATAATTAGACATCCAAAGCAACAGCCTGGACTCCTCCAGGGAAGGCTACTTCCATTAATTCAAGTTTGCTGTTATTCAACGCTCACGGCACAGCGACAATTAATGGATACTCAGGCTTTCACTTGTCAAAACCCCTGCTGAGCATTCCGCTCACAGGCTTCAAGAAGTGGTGTTAAAATGGTTTCATAATACATGGTTAATTTTCCATTGTGTGATTTTCTACCCGCAGAATGTATTAAAGAGATTTAAGAACTTGAATCTCTTTTTTAATTCTGAGTGATCCTCAATTTAAGTACAGGTACAGTGGGCAATCCTGGCAATTCGGGCAATTCTGTCTCAACAATTCCCATGCGAGGATTGTTCTTTCCTCATGATGACAAATTGTATTAAGGCGATATACTATATATATATCTTTGTTATAGCTTTCTTTTCTAACACAGAGAATGCACACATAGCTTTTGATCTTTTTGTTTGGAATTGAAAGGATTATTCCATTATCAAAGTTGCATAATTTTTATCAAGGTCTTGAGATGGTTGAGTCAATCTAGTGCAATGAATTAATTCCACCAGCAAGTCTTAGCAGAGAATCCCAGACGCTGTAGTAGAACAAGTAGGCTTGATCAAGGAGGTAATAATGTTAACGAGACAAGTGGGACGTCCTGCCTAGTGGTACTCATATCTTCAGATGATGTCATTCATGAGAAGACAGTGTGTATGTGGTACAATAGGATACCTCAATATACTTCAATATTAAAGGACCATTCCAACGTGATTGGAGGTTTTCTATGCCATTTGGAATTAAATGGGAGCGAATGAGCCAGAGTGGTCGTATGCATGTAAAGACACCCATGCAACATTATATGGATGGAAAAACTGAGCAAAAAATCCAGTCGCGCTGGAATGGTCCTTTAAACTAAACTAAACTTAAAGGTGCAATAAGTACAATTTTTACTGTCCTATTGCACACAATGACCATAATTAGTTAGCTTACTCATCTCTATGATGATAACGTGACTCATTATTTCAATTATAGGCCACCATAAATTGTGCCAGAGATGTCAATGTTGTTGGAATTCCTTGCTCGCCGATAGAGGCGATAAAAGTCATAGATTACTTAATGCTCCTTTAATAATAAACTAGAAATAAGCTTTATTTATGGAGCACTTTTTGAAACAATGCTACAAAGTGTGTGACAAAAACATACATAAAAAAAACATCGAAATATGATAAGATAAATAATAAAATGCCAGACATGAATTAAAACAGAATGACAGAAGACTAGAACAGGCAAAGGAAAGAAGCATCTCCAAGAATGTAGCTCAGCCCCCAGTCTTCTGACTGAGAGCAGTTCAAAGTGCTTCTCTCGCTGTCAGGCTTGCTTAGTGTTTCAGTGTAAACAACTTGCTGTATTCCTCCACTGCTCTCAACATTTAACATCTCTTGTCAACCAGTTGGAGCTGTTGGTATGCACCATTTGCAGTAGTGAGGTGCACAGCTATTCAAGTGTGTTTTGATGTTGAACGGAACGACGGTATGAATCCCCAAACCTCGTGGTGTCAGAAGGTATTTAGTGCCCCCTACACCCCCCACACCCTACTAGACACTTGGTGGTGTCAGGTTTCATCAGGTTGACAGAGGTCTCTCAACACACACACAAACACACACAGACACACACACAGAGGTTTACATGCATGCATGTGTGTGTATGGTATATACACACACATGCCACATATGCATACACACATGCAGACAACGCCCCCTCCCTTCAGAAAACAAGTGCATCTGCACTTACACACACCCTCTCACACACACTCACACTCACACACTCATGAAAGACGGCACCATCCAATCATGGCCTCTTTCATGCTATAGAGTAAGTGCCCTATGATTTACTTATTGCAATGAGATTGGGGAATTTTTCATTAGTTGTTTTCCACAAGGTAGCCGTGATAAAATTAGTCCAATTAGGACTCCTCTCAGGCTGTGTTGCATACTAATGCAAGGCCGTCCCTCAGGATCGCTCCCAACAGCTGCTCTGGAAACAGACTTGAGGCAGATAAGCCAGAGGTAATGTACTCACTAAGTCCATTTGTGAATGTTTACAGCCATCTTGATGTTAAGAACCTTTGGGGGAGCGGAGGGGGGTAACTATTATTCTCTTGCCCTTTACCCAATTTCTGCAATTTCTGCATTTTTCTGCAAAAGAAGAAGAAGAAGAAGAAGAATTCCCCTTTTACTGACTTCCATATCTTACCATCAGTGCAGTTATTCAGGCCATAATGTATAGACTAGTCCTGTTTCTTAAATTTCTATTTTTAGGTAACTTTTTATATATTACTTATACCTATTACTTGTATATTATTTATCTATATACTACATCAAAAAAAAGACCTATTCCCTAATTTTTACTTTCAATTTTTTTATGTACAACTGCTACTTAAAATGTTCAATGTTGAATTCCTTCTATGTGGAAACTTCCTTGGCCAATACAGCTGATTCTGATTCTGCTCATTACAAAATACACCCTTCAACACAATTTGCTTGTTATTTCTGGAATCCTGGACAGGTTAGTCTAGATTAGTACAAAAGGACACGTCTTTTCCAGCACTAGGAACAAGGAATCTACGACCGGAGCTGCTGTGTTGACATTTAACAAGAGGCTGACATTGTAGTGACTGCAACAACATCAAGGATATTGTTCTTAATTTGGAACTCTTCACAGTTCACACCACGATAAAATACATCTCATTTAAACATAAAGGCTCAGAATCCATGTCAAAGGTGGTTTCACACTCAAAAGGATGCCAAAATTCTTCTACTGAAATACAAAAATAATCATTTTCGGTGGGGGAAATGAAAGAGTACCGGTGTTTCTCAGTCAAACATTCAGCAAGTCCACAGAGTCAGTCGTCTGTGTTCGTTCTTGTCAGTCTTCTTGCTTTGGGAGTGAGTTTTCACATATCAACTCAACCATCCAAGATCAGAGTATAGTCACACAGATGTGTATTCTGTTTTTGGGTGGTTTTCCCCTTTGAGTCTCTTTGAGTATGAGAATAACCAACATCAGGGAAATGCTGTTATCTCCACTTCAATATGTCAACCTCAAAGCAATTGGGGATGCACAACCATTCAGGCTCAGTAATATTGAACATCATTGAGGGAGAGAGAGAGAGAGAGAGAGAGAGGGATGAGAGGCCTGGTGAAGACAGACAGAGCATGTGTTTGAGAAGGAGAGCGATAGAGTGTTATAGTGAATGGAGTAAAGGGGTTGGCTAAGCAACCTTGGTGCAATTTGTCTTCATGCAGCTGGCCCACTGCAACGTCCTGCAGGCCCAGGCTGTTTTCCCTGACAAGCCCGTTGCTTCCAGTGCAATAGGTGATTTACCTCTTGCCGTGGCACTGACCAACATCCCATTCTGGGAGCAGTGCAGAGTAAATCAAAAGTCTGGACTTCACCGTTAATCACTAATTACAGGCTGGACGGTGAAGGTTGATCCCTCCCAGGTGGCTGCGCCCCACAGGCCTCAAATCAGACCAAAAAGAGGAGCCAAGGCCACTTCCTCCTCTGATAAATCTCCCACAGAGGAGGTGGTGGACTCAAAGTGTTGAGTCTGCTCCAACAGCCGAGCTTCCCATCTCTCAGGAGATTCTCATTCAGGTCGCTTACTGGCCCTCCTCCCCCTTCCTCCAGCCCTTTTTTTCTTCCCTCCTTACCTCCCTCCCTCCAATAGCTGGAGCCATGATGGAGCCTGCCTGCCTACTTTCTTCTTTAAACTCTCCCTATAACTTCACACATTTTCTATCCCCCTGAGGATTGGCCGCAAATCGAGTTTGTAGCTCACACTGTATTCCAAAAGCATTAAGATACAAGGGGGCTGTAATTGAATGGTTAGGGAGGACATTATTGAAGGAGATTTTTGTCAGCATCCCCCCACCACCACCTCAACACCATGATGAGTGCCAAGTGGCTGCACGGTCTGTGATCTGGTGGCTATGATGTTATCAGTGTCAGCGGAGGAGGAGGATTATGGGGTTTCCATGCGTGGCTAATGGAAACCACTTTCTTTAGTTTTTCATTTTCTGCATCAGGGCTATTTTAATGTCTTTTATTTTAGCTACTTGACATTTATGCATTTTTGCATTGTTATACAATTTTCCTCGAGGTTTGTTGTCATTTCAATTCTGTTATCCATTTCAGTTTTGTTTTTGCCCTCTGTCTTGATTGGTTTATGTTTGCTTGTTTTGTTTCTTTTCAGTTTATGTTATTTTTAATAAACCCACACTTCCACTTGGCCTACAGCATCTCCCGCAATTCTAAATAAGGAGGTAATAGCTGCTTTGGTTTTTGGGTCGGGTTATGTTACTAGCAGTGAACACAATGGTTGGGTTGATATTAGTAGGATGTGAAGAGATTTAACCTAGAACTAGATTTACCAGCCTGCCTCAGACCCCCAAAAAAGATTCATTAAGACATAAAGCTCCTATTTAAAGCTGCACTAGGCAACTTGGTTTACAAGGCTTTACAGCTCCAAATGGCAGCGGGAGGTAACGCTAAAATTTGAACTTCAATACCCAGAAATGATGTAATGTGACGTCAGTAAACTGCACACATGTTTACCAACCTGTCTGGTCTGTGAGGCTTTATAGCAAAGGATACCAAAGGGACGGCTAATCTTGGTGAATCCACCTTTCTCTCAACAGAGCGCTCGCTAGATGCTATTTAGGAGACAGTTTGTATTTCAGCTCTTAAGTTTTGATTCATCACTTCCTGTTGGCTGAGAAGATTTTCCGTCGGTGTCCATACCCGACACCAGAAATTAGAAATAGGTGAATCTACAGGGTCTCAATTAGTGGAGAAGCTCTTCTCTTTTGCAGCCCCACTTTGTGTTTTAGACTGATATGGTGGCTGTATTTTTATATCAAACTCTTCCCTAGTACAGCTTTAAATTATGAAGGAGAGTTTCATATTTTTGAGTTTTGCTTCATTATCACTAAACGTAGTGATAATTGCATATCTGTAAACCCTGAAACAACCATTTCACTGAGAGACATTCTTTTGAACATAACTAAGTTCCACTTTACTTGAAGACAACAAGGAAGATGCATTGAAGCCTCATTAGTTAAAATGAAGTTTTAATGAGGCCCTGTAGAAATAGAAAGTCGTTCTCCAACATTTTCCATTGTATTTCTATTCAGTGTCTCTCCTCAAAGTTTCGCTCTGTCTTCCCACCCCGTCTGACTGCTGTTGTGATGTCTTTGTCACATACAAACAGCGCCTAACTGATCAAACACATCCCATTAAATGATTTTTGTCATATTATAATGTCCGTGGGGCAAACGTTTCAATTGACTTGAAACTGGTTATTGTGTTTCATGTACCATTTAAACCCTCTCAGTTCCTTCCCTTATTTCCAGATCAAAAGAAGTGACAGGTTATGATCATGACAAGAGGAATTTCCCTCTGTGCAGGCCGCCACAGGACGTTTTATCATCAGCCAATGAAAGAGACTCGCTAATGAATTAGCAGATGCTTTTTAGGAAGACTGATCTGCGCACTAGTGGGTGTTTGAGCCTCCTACCTTGTTGTGCGGGGTGGAGATAGACATCCCATAGCATTTCAAATGGGAATGTCTCAAAGGGCAAGAAATCAATAGTACATACAGATACTGTAGAGCAGGTCCTATAAAAAGTCTCATCAAAAGAAAACATGTTTTGACAGACCAATAAAACAAGAAAACAGCAAATAAAAATTGTGATATATAATATAATGATCTAGAGTTATACTCCACTCAGGCTCAAAAGAAATGTTATTAATGTTTTAACTTTGCTGTAATCCTGGCAATAATTTGCTCCGTCTTAGGCAGTGTTTCAAAGGGCCAAATAAGAGCCTTTGAAGAAAATGTTTTAAATATGAGATATCTCAGAGCTCCAGGTCTGATTGGTTTGGATCTAAGCTCATCTGAGCAAAGCTCACAGCCCAAAGACACAGCAAGTGGACAAAACATGGCAAATGAATGGGCAGGTTAGAAAGCATTCAGTAGCCATTGCTAAGAGGGCCACTGGAGTCATGTTGTAATTGAAGGTGCTCTCATCGTTATTCTCTGGCTTGTGGCGAGTGAACGCTGTCTGCCGGACCTGCTCTTTCATTAGGTTTTGTATTTCATGCCCTCAGGAGCAGAACAAATTGAGTCCCTGTTTCCTTTTGCTCCGTTGCTCATTACCCAAGAGGAAGATTAAAAAGCGTTCTCACACAGGGCCCGTTACATAACAACACCACAGGATGGTTGAGTGTACATTGTACTCATTGTGTCATTGAAGCACTGGACACACAATAGGTGGTAACTAACCATGCCGACACTGACCACTCACAAATCCGCTCTGTTGTCCGAACTCTTGAGTAAAATTAATCTGCAGAGGGCGCGGTCCCATCCTGTCAGAGCCAGGAACGGTACTTTAAAAATTTTTGACCTGCGTTTTACAATCCAATTGGGTCCTGCTGAACAGAATACCAAAGAAGTAAAGAGTAAAGCGCCGATTCTGGTCGAGGTCTAAGGCTGTGTGTCCATGGGGAGCCTCTCACAGCAGTGCAGGCCTCTCTTTCCTCGTTACGTTCAACGGAAAGGACGCACTGTTGGGCAGTCACAGTAACGCTGAGAGCTTTGTGTGTTTTTAGCTGTCAGAACACAGAGCACTAAAAGTTAAAAATATTCCAACTCCTAGCTAAAGAGCAGCATGCTTCAAATGGGTTTTCAGCCGTCAACAGACCAACAGTAGTACTGGTGCTTCCCCAAAGTGTCTGTTTAGTGCTGCGTGGTGGTGGACACAAGGGCTAAGTCCTCAGAGGGGCCAACTGGGAAGGCAGAATTCCCATTACAGTAGTACAGAATACATGAATTATCTAAAGTATTTACTGTACACAGTTCCTAGTTCCTTCCAATTATTTTGCAAATTGCACAAAATCTGCTGACTTGGTGCATCTTTAACTGAAATAACAAACCACATCTGCCTCCGTACCACAACAACAGCTAATTGAGACGCCCTCATATTTAGCATTCTTGTTTTCAGGCTTCATTTAAACTAAACTGTGGGCAAACATTTAGTCTCACATAGAGCAGAAACTCATAGGGTTTGTTCCATTGGATTATAAGCAGTCAGAAGAAGTAGAACTGCGCCAAATTTGGGTGGACTCTGACTTGAAGATTGTTTTGCTTTGTTGTCCAAGCCAACTCGCTCAAATTAAAAGTTTTCCCAAGAACTGAAAGTATATCCACTCTTACACAGAAGTTCAACTTTGTTTCTCAAAACTTAAATTGAGCAAAAGTCAAGATGCTCGATCTGATATTCTGTGTTTTTGTATGCTCTCTCTCCTCAACAGAAGTTTACCTGCTCACCCTTCCAGACGACCAGAAAGTGAGTGTCACCACAGTAACAGTTGGCCAGAGTGCTGTGTTGACTTGTGCCATCGCAGGGGAGCAGAGGCCTCCTATACTGTGGAAGCGCAACCATCAGCTTCTCAACTCCCTGAACCTGGAAGACATAAATGTAAGTAGAGCAGAGCCAATCGAGCTCCTCATCACATCGTTTTTTTCCTCTTCCATTGCTCTCACGCTTTTGACTAGACAGACAGGCAGACAGACATGAAAGGAATCAGGGTGCTTACTTGCTGAGTGTCTGTAGTACACCCCCTCTAACACATTGCGGTGCACGGGTCTAACTGTTGCAATTTGAAGCCATATCAATTTTTAATGGTTATTTCAGAGGCTTTGCCTTTAATGCAGAACATTTCACCCTATAATGCATCTGTAACTTCAAAGTCATGGTGTCTATTGGACATAATGGAGTGATAACATAATGGGAAAAAGTGGTGCTAACTTTTTTGGCAATGCCTCAAATGCCTCAAATTGTCAGCATTTTTCATTTTACTGTTGGCGCTGGCGCTGTAGTACAGGTCTGACAGTAATCCAGGGTGTCAGCTTGTGTTCTCAGTGTCTGTATTTAGAGACTGCTGGGAGGGACAGGGATCTCAAACAAAGAAAGAAGATGAAGGGGGATACCAAAGGGGTTCAGCTCTAGAGGAAGGACCTACTTTTACAACTCGGTGAAAGACTGTGTGTATGTGTGTGTGTGTGTGTGCACATTTATCTGCATGCGTGCAAGTGTATGTGACTGTGCCATTGCCCCAGACAGCCCTCTGTGTCGCTTTCATCCACATCAAACAAAGATGCTTATGTGGCGAGGTACAGAAAAGGCAGATCTCCCTCTCCTTCCCCCTTCCTCTCCTTCCCCCTTCCTCCTCTTCCCCCTTCCTCCTCTCTGTCAGGGCTGGCCAAGATAGACCGCTGTGCATAATTAAGTCAACAGTGTCGCAGTAGATAAAGGGAGATCCAACGAAGCCACTAATGTAACATTAAATGTTGATGACCCTTAAAATGAGTAAGAGGCGCCCAGCTGTCACCAGTCATGCTTGGCACCATCAACTGGCACTGAACTAGCACCCTGTTTCTGAGCGTTGGTGATGTG